>MCFG01000046.1:0-260614 GCA_002104895.1 Anaeromyces robustus | reverse complement strand
CTAATTATTAATAATAAAAGAACCCCCCTTTCTACTTAATTTTATATATTTCTTATATAATTGTTTTTACTTATTATTATTTTAATCTTATTGGTTATAAATAATTAAATTTTTGTTTAATTTACATATTACATTTAATGTAATTTATTACACTATTATTATTTATTATTTATTATTCCTAATAATTAACTATTTATAAAAATATTTGTGTTATTTTTTTTATTTTAAATCCATAAAATTTCTCTTTTTATTTGAATCCTGTACCACATTACCTATTACTAAAAATAAAAATAAATATATTATAGTGTTAGTAGATTATTTGACGAAATGGGTTGAGGCTGAACCATTACAAACTACAGAATCAGACCAAGTCATGCAATTCTTAAAAAAGGTATTTGCACGACATGGGATTCCTGAAGTCTTGGTTACAGACAACGGACCCCAATTCATCTCTGATAAAACAAAAGGATTTTTGGACTTACACGATGTGTATGTCCACTATGTTTCTACTTATCATCCAGCTTCGAACGGTGAAGTAGAAAATAGAAACAAGGAAATATGTAAATACTTACGGCTACTAGGCGAAAAAGTAAAGGACTGGGATGAAACTCTTTATAGTGCACTATGGGCCTTAAGAACCTGCAAAAATGAAACTACGAAATATAGTAGTTTCGAACTGTTATATGGAAGAAGGGACTTACAACCCTTTGAATTAACATTAAATATTGAAAAAAGAAATAAATATGAGGAAGAAGAAGAATATTGGCTAAGAAAATTTATTACTCACGATAAATGGATCAGAGAAGCAATAAATAACATTGAAACGGCAAATAAGCTCTGGGAAGACAGAAGAAAACAAATAAGAAGAATGAGAAGTGAATATAAACCTGGAGATTTAGTCCTTGTCAGAGTATTTAACAGAAGAAAACTAGATCCATTTTTCACAGGCCCATTAAAAATTGTAAAAAAGGAATTCAACACGGTGACTGTGAGCGACCCCATCACAGGTGAAATTGCTGATAGAAATATTCACTTAAAAAATGTTATTCCATATTTCACTGAAATAAATCTTGATGATGAGGATGAATAACCGTAAGATAAACATAATAACATATATATAAAAAAAAATAATAGTAATAAATATAAAAAAATATATATATATATATACATGATATATATAACAATATAATAATATAATAGTATATAGTAAATATATAACAATATAGTAATATAATAGTATATAGTAAACATATAACAACATAAGAACAATATAAGAGTATAATAGTATAGATATATAGAATAGGAGATAACAATAATACATTATATATATATATAAAATAAATAGTTATAAACATAATAATATAATAATATATAGATAGAGAATATAAAATATTGATATAATAATATTATAGGTAGAGAATATAAAATAATGATATAATAATAAAAAAAATTATAAAAAAAAATTATAAAAAAAATTATAAAAAAATTATAAAAAAAAAAAAAAAAAAAAAAAATTTTATAAAAATATATATATAGATGCAATAATACAATATAGTATATAGATAAAAACATATAATAATAATATATAGAGGATAAAAGAGCGTATACATATATAAAAGCATATAACAATAATATATAGTTATAATAAAAGAGTATAGTATATATATATATATAAAACTAATTAAATGATCAAAATATATAAATAATATATATATAGATATATAAATATAATTATGACATTTCAATTATATTTATAATAATAATAATAGTACAATTATATATAATAATTGTTATAAAAAATAATATAATAGTATATAATAATAAACATTATAGCATATAGATATATTATATAATAATATTTATCATAGTATATATATATAGAAATATCATAATAGAATAATAGACAGTATAATAAATAATATAATATATATAAGAAATAAGACAATAATAAACAAACACATAAGTAAACAAACGAATAAATATATATATTACAATATATATATAATAATAATAGTTAATAATATTTATAAAAGATGAAAAATCAAAATTCAAATTTCAAAATTTCAAAATTTCAATTTCAGAATTTCAAATTTCAAAATCGAAATTTCAATAATTACTAAATAATAATAATAATAATTATAAAAAATAATATAACGGAAATTTAAATTTTACATACCTTAGAAAAAAAAAAAAAAAAAAACGCGTAAATATAAATATAAATATAAAAAAAATTTTTTTTTTTGGACAATACAATTACAATAATTTAACCAATGGAAATAACTACAAATCGGAGTTTTCTTTTACAATTTAATAAATTTTTCTTATTATGAAATACCCTTATTCAGGACTTCAAGGGACGAAGTCTAGTCTAAGTGGGGGCGTTTTGGTACAGGATTCAAATAAAAAGAGAAATTTTATGGATTTAAAATAAAAAAAATAACACAAATATTTTTATAAATAGTTAATTATTAGGAATAATAAATAATAAATAATAATAGTGTAATAAATTACATTAAATGTAATATGTAAATTAAACAAAAATTTAATTATTTATAACCAATAAGATTAAAATAATAATAAGTAAAAACAATTATATAAGAAATATATAAAATTAAGTAGAAAGGGGGGTTCTTTTATTATTAATAATTAGTTTTATAGGAATTAGTTAGGAAAACTAAAATAAAACTTATAGGATTTAATAATATTTAGGAAATTGGTTATAAATTTTTTTATAATAGTTAGATATATTAAAGGATTATATCTAATTAATATTAATAATTTTATATACGATATTTAAATAATAATACGACTTTTATAATAAATAAATAAATAAATAAAATACGACTATAAAATAAATAATCTTTATACATTTAATATTTAATATTCGAGTGTAAATTCTATTTATCTTCTTAATAGAATATATTATTTTATTAATAAATAATCTTGCTAACTCACACAAAATTGATACTTTATAAAAAATACGTATCAGTTGTGATACAATATTCCCTTATATACACATTATTTCTAAACCCATATTTTTAAACCTTTTATCCCATATAAACTAACATTTAATAAAACTTCTTTATAATATTATTAATATCTTAAAACATAATAATTTTATCTATATTAAAAATTATTTTTATATTATCAATATTTTATTAATATCTTAAAATAAATTATAAATATTTTATTAATATCAAATAAATTTTATCAATACTTTATAATTAATATTCTTATAATAAATTTTATCAATATTCTTATAATAAATAAATATTATTAATATTTTATATTAAATAAATCCTATTAATATCTTATAATAAATTCTATATCTTTATTAATATTTTAAATAAATCTTATTAATATTTTATAATAAACTTTATATATAATAAATAATATTTTAAATAATATTTTATCAATATCAAATATTTTATAACACTTTATTAATACATTTTATTTATATTCTTATAACAATAATTATTAATATTTCTAATTCTAACCTTTAATAAATTTAATACTTCAATATAATTATAATAATAAATATTTATAATAATAAATATATAAATAATTATAATTAAATAATACTATCCACTCTTTTCCCTTTTTCCCTTATCCTTTCCCTCCAACTTAAAAACCCTGGACAAATACAGAAAATAAATATTCTGTATATTATTAAAATAAAATAAAATAAATAAAATAATAAAAATTAATTATAAAATAAATGAATTATTTATAAAATGTATAATACAGAAGTTAAATGTATTTCTGTATAAAAGTATAATATTTATTTTTAATTTTTATTTAAAACACTAAATAGATTAATAAAATATTTAATAATTAGAATAGAAAATATTAATAAATAATAATAACAATAATAATTAATATTAAAATAAATCTTAGAAAATAATGTTTAGAATAGAGAATTATATTATAAAATAAATAATAATAATTAGATTAATTAAATAAATAATAATAATAATAATAGTCGAAAGACTATAATAATAAAATTCATGTATTATAAAAGGAGGATAATTTTTCTTTCTTTTATAAAACGATCAATAATTTGTATTTAAAAATAAGAATAATAAAAATAAAAGAAGAGTTAAACAAAAGATTATTTTATTTTTAATTTTATTGATTCATTAGTAATAATTATTTAGTATATAAGTTAATTATATTTATTGTTTATGAATATACATGTTTCCTGCATCAGTTGATACCGTTACAGTAGCTTTATTAATTTCTTCTTCTGTTCTACCATTTTCTTTTAATTCCTTAACAATATCCTTCTCGGCATATTTGTTAAGTTTTTTAATGTATAAAGTATCCATAACAATGTTATGCCATACTTCAAAATTATCGCCATTAAGGCATATATTTAATTCATTATTTAAATTACTCATTTTTATTTTATTATATTTTAATATTTTATTAATATTTTATTTATAATTAATGTTAATTTTTATATATGATTAGAGCTCCTTGAGACTCTTAATCTGTTAATTTATTTTTTTTATATAATTTATTTATTTAATATATTTAATAATTAATACATTTATTTAATATGAAAGAATTAAACACGACTTCTTCAAAGAATAAAATTATTGTCAGGTGAAAATATAAAATAGAATATATCATGTGAATACATGACTTTACATAAAATAATGTATAATACATAAAAATATAATGATTACATAAATTTAAGATATTTACATAAATAATGTTAATAAAACATAAATATACTATTTACACGTGATTAATATAATAAAGTTATAAATTTAAATCTTAACAATTTAATCCTTTAAATAAATAAATGAACTATTAAAAACTATAAATACATTAATTAAAGCCACATTTTAAAGATTACATTATATATAGTCATAATGGGAAGTGTGCATTTCGGCAATGTATTTTGTAAATGTATCGCGCATTAAAATAACGTATTATTTAAATGTATTATATTGTGGCTTATAAATTAAATTAATAAAAAATTTATTATATTATTAAAATCAATATTTTATTTATTATTGATTTATGAAACCAATTTATTAGTGACATCTTCTTTTTATTAATATTTCTTTTTTTTTTTTTTTTTTATTTAACTTATGAAATAAATAAAATATTAAGTGAAATTTAAAATTTATCTATAATTATTTAAATTATTAAATAAATAAAATATTAAGTGAAATTTAAAATTTATAAATTCTTTAAATTATGAAATAAATAAAATATTAAGTGAAATTTAAAATTTATATTTATAATTCTTTAAATTATGAAATAAATAAGAAATGCTTTAATATACAAGTACTAGTAGTATATAAACTCTCTTAAAAAATTTTTATATAAATGTGGCGTTAAAAATATTTATATAAATTTACAATATAAAATGTGGCGTAAAGGACCATTCAATGCAAAAAATTTCATGTACATTGCCGAAATGCAACACTCAGAGTCATAATTATATGTTAAATTTTTATAATAATTTAATTTTATTTAATTTGTAAAAGAAATATTTATGCCACTAAATAAAGTCATCATATTTTTTACAAATATCAAAAAATGTAATAAAAAAATAAAAATAAAAAATGTAATCAGTTTTAAAATATATGAAAATTCATTTAATACAAAAAAAAAATTTTTTTTATTAAAGTTGTTTTAAAATGTATTCTTTAATTAATATTATTTTTATTTTAAATATTTAATTTAAATATTTAATATTCAATTATTATCTATTATTAATAATTTTTTTTTTACCGAATAATAAAAAATAATAAAGTTATTAAATGACATCATTTAATATTAATATTAATATATATATATTTATTATTACTATTAGTATTATATATATATATATAAATATATATATATATTTATAAGAAAATTTTTATTAATGAATCTGAAAAAAAAAAAAAAAAAAAGAAGAAGAAGACAATTACATTAAAAAGAAAAAAAAATAAATGAAATAATGAAATTCTAATAATTCAACCAAATTCCAAATTAATCTCTCTCTTTAAAAAAAATAACTTTATATAAATGTTTATATAACGTCAATAATTAACAATTGACAATTGATAATTGACGAAATATATAACTATATTTCATCTAAAAGAAGATTAATGGATCATATTGTATCATATCATATTATATCATAATCCAAGATATATAATAGAGTCAATTAACTTAACTTTACATCCTATCATTTTTTTTTTCAAATTCATTTTCAACCTTATATCCAGTTACAATTATCTCCAAATCTTCATTTAATTTACCATCTCTATCAGTAATTTTATCATTTAATTTACCATCTCTATCAGTAATTTCATTATCTAATTTCTTATATGTAATGTAATAGTATTTCTTTTAACGTTATTAGAAAGAGAGAAGAGATTCTATTGTTATCCAGTATAGTTACTATTCCTATTTATATTCACATTAGAAAAGGTTAAATGGAAAAGAAAGATTTTAATATATATATATTTTGTTATTTCGTTTAGGGATTTTTTTATTATATCTTAAGAATCTTAATTACTTCTTCATCTTTTTTTCCTTTTTTTTTTTCCTAAATTGGAGATGAGTGGTATTTTACCTTAATCAATCATTGATTCAATTTTCTTTTTCTTTAAATAAAATGATTTTTTTTCCATAATTGTAAAGTAAAAAATTTACTAATTTCTTCTTCATTTCTTCATTTCTTCATTTCTTCATTTCTTCATTTCTTCATTTCTTCATTTCTTCATTTCTTCATTTCTTCATTTCTTCATTTCTTCATTTCTTCATTTCTTCATTTCTTCTTCCTTCTTCCTTCTTCCTTCTTCCTTCTTCCTTCCTTCTTTATTATTTTTTTTAGTTGCTATAATTTCTAATCCATCAAATCAACATCATTAGATTCTTTTCTATTATCTTTTTAGTAAAGTATTTTTTTTTTTTTTTAGATGAATTAACTTCATTTAAATCAAAAAAAAAAACTACTCATTCCATAGAATCATTATTCATTATTATTGGAATCAATTTTTTTGTGTTTTACACCAATATAAGTTATAATTATTTTTTTTTTCTCTAGAACATCTTATCAAAAAATTATCTTTTTTTTTTATTTTTTCTTTTACCCTTTTTTTTTTTTTTTTTTTTTTTTAGTAATTTTTATTAATTTTTGAAATAGACCCTATTAGCTGTTTTTTTTATATTCTTCAGAACTTTTTTTTTACCAAAAAAATATTTTTTTGTCAATTTTTTAAATAGACTTATTAGCTGTTTTTTTTTTCTTAAAAACTTTTTACTAAAATATAATTATTATTATTATTATTATTATTATTATTATTATTATTATTATTATTATTATTATTATTATTATTATTATTATTTTCTATTTTTTTTTGAAATCAGTATATTGGCAAGCAAAAATTTATAGAGGATCCAATTTTTAAAGATATTATCAGACGTGTATGTGTATGTGAATGGAAGTTTGACTGAGAGAGAGTGGAGGTAGGAGAAGGGATGGGGAGGGAAGGTGAGAGGGAGTAAGTAAGATATCTATATCATCTATTTTTTAAAGAAAAAAAAAACATTTTAAGGTATCCTTAAATTTAGGAAGGGAGGGAAAAAAAAAACTTTATATATATAGAATATATGAAAACAGAAAACAGAAATGTATATATATTTTCTAGTAAAACAAAAAACAAAAACAAAAAAGAAAAAGAAAAAGAAAAAGAAAGGGTAAAAAAATTTTTTTTTAATTTTTTTATTTTTCAATAGGAATAAAAAATAAAAGACCATGAAAATGTGAACATGTGAAAATGTGAAAATGTGAAATTGTGGATTAACTTTTTAGCCGATAAAAAGATGATGATGATGACAATGACGATCAATAATATTTATTACTTTTTTTAAGATTACATATTTTTTTTTTTTAAAAAAAAAAATTGAATCCTATTAAACTATTTCAATCTTTATATCAATTTTTTATTTTATATATATATATATATTTTTTTTTTGTAGTAGCTTCCATCATTACTTTATTTCTTTTATCTTGTAAACCTTTTAAAATTAAACTTATTATTATTTAGTTATTTTAATTATTTTTTATATTATTATATTATTATTATTATTATTATTTTATTATTATATTATATATTAAAATATTTTATATTTACCCTTTTTTGTACTTTTATTATTATTATTATTTTTTTTAATTTTGTATTTCTTTTTTTTTTTTTGTATTTTGTTTTAAATCAATAATTTTGTATTTTTTTTTCAGAAATTAATTAAAAGATCGAATATTCAATTTTACATTTTTTCATTTTACATTTTTATTTATTAATTAATTTTTTTTTTTTTTTTAATTTATTTAACCAGTTTTAACATCTAAAACAAAAACAAAAAAAAAGTTTAAAATTAAAGTTATTTTTTATATTACAAGGACAATTTAAAACAAATTTTTTATTGATAAGGTATAATTAAAAAAAACAAAAAATAAAAACAGAAACAACAACAGAAACAAAAGAATACAAAAGAAGAATACAAAAGAAAGAAAAAAATTAATTAATAAAAAGTTAAAAAAAATTAAATTATATAACAACAATTAATATATTATATAATTTTTAACTTTTAAATAATATATTAATTGTTGTTATATAATTTAATATTTTCAATTATTATTTAGAGAAAAATAAGAAATATAATAAGTGAATAATTATGAACATAATAAATAATAAATAATAATAAATATTAAGTTAAATAATACTATAATACTAATTATATTGTAATATTGGCATTTTCTTTTTATTAATAAAATTAAAATTAAAATTAAAATATAAAATCTAAAATAAAATTATTTTTTTTTATATCTTCTTTTAATATTTTATGCAGAAATGCAGAAAATAATTATATTTAAAGTAGTAAAATATATTAAAATAAAATAAGCAAAAAAAAAAAAAAAAAAAAAAAACAATAGTATATAATTATTAAATATTAAATAATAATAAATAAATAAATAAATAATAATAAATAATAATAAATAAAGAAAATAATAGTTTTTTTTTTTTTAAACAGATAAATAGTAAAAATGCAAATAATGCAAAAATGAATATTAAAATGAAAAAAATTTATTAATTTAACCCTTTTTATTTTAATTAACAATTTTTTTTTTATATTTTTTTATATTTTTATTTTTACAGAAACTTTAAAATAGAATATTAATATTAATGAATATGAATATAATAAAAAGAAATAGCATTTTATATAAAATTATTATTTATTATAATAAAAAATAAATTTGATAATTTATATTGTTGTTTTTGGTTTTTGTTTTTTTGGTTTTGTTTTTTATCATCAATAATAATTATTAATTAAAGTTTTTTTTCTAATTTTTTTAAATTTTTAATTAATCTATTTTAGAATAGTGAAGAATTATCCACAAAAAATTAATTTTTTCATTTTAGGTTTTAAATTTTTTTTTTTTTTTTTTGAGTATGAATAATTAATAAAATTGTATAACTAATTTTAATTTTTTCTTTTGCTTTTTTTCTTGTTTTTTTTTCTTTCGTTTTTTCTTTTGTTTTAAAATTGAATTTTTTTATTTATTTTATTTTTTATAGATTTTCAATAAATCTAATTAAAAAAAAAAGCTTTTACTTTTTTAATTTTAAATATATATTATTTTTATCAAGTATTATCATCAAAAAAAAAAGATTTTCTAAAAATTTATTTATTAATATTTATTATTTATAATAAATAATGTAAATGTAATGTAAAATGTAATGCATTTTAATAATACATTTAAAACCTTTTATCAAAAATCTATAAAAAATGAATGGAATTAAAAAATTCAAATAAATTAATAAATTAATAAATTATTAAATGGGGGTCATATTTTTAATGAAAAAAAAAATAATAATAATAAAAATAATAATTATTATTATTATTATTATTATTATAATTGATATTGATATTTATATTACAAAGTATTTATAATATATTACTTGTTATATAACTTAAATATATGAAAGTGCTTATTTTAGTATATTCTTGTTAAACTTT
The DNA here is from genome assembly GCA_002104895.1 of Anaeromyces robustus. Classification (NCBI taxonomy): domain Eukaryota; kingdom Fungi; phylum Neocallimastigomycota; class Neocallimastigomycetes; order Neocallimastigales; family Neocallimastigaceae; genus Anaeromyces; species Anaeromyces robustus. The sequence goes on along the minus strand of MCFG01000046.1, from coordinate 250,582 downwards.
ATAATAAAATATAAAATATAAAATAAAAAAACTTTTGTTTATAGTATATTATATATAAATAAATTATATTTAATAATAATAATAAACGATAATAATTATTATTAATATTAATATTATTTATTATTATTATTATTATTATATTTTATTATTATAGAATTTGATAATGAGAAAAAAAGTATAATTTATATTCAACTGTATTATTAATAAAAAAATTAAATTGGATAAATTGTGGCTTAAATCAATAATCACAATTTAAATCAAAATCCTTAACAAAAATGAAAAAAAAAAAAGTAAAAAGTTTATATAAAATATAATGATTTTTATTCAATATTATTAATATTATTAATTCTTTTTATTTTATTTTATAAAGCTAATTGTAATGGCTTTGTTTTTTTGATGGCTTTTATAATTTGATTGATTTATATTTATATTTCTTTATAAAAAAAAATTAAAAAATAAAAAAACTAAGAATGGTGTAAGGAAAAAGCCATCAAAAAAAAAAAAAAAAATAGAAAATAAAAAAAAAATTAAAATAAATAAAAATCACACAATCAATCACTCATTAAACGTTGTCATTATTGGTCAACATCGGATTCTGGTAAGTGTCTACCACTACCTCGGTTCACTTAAAACTTGTATTTTACAAGTTACAAAAGTGTGATGGTATGGCTATAAGTGTACCATTGAAAAATTCGCCAAAAGGAATTTGCTGATCCTTGGTAAAAGGTTCCTTCAAGTACGCTTATTGATATTTAAATTACAAAGTATTATAATATATTACTTGTATTATAACTATAGTACTATACCTAATAATGTATTCTTGTATAACAAGTTAAGTTCTTATTTATTTTATATTTTATTATAGAATTACTAAAAAAAGTTTATGTTTTTTTTTATTATATAAAAATAAACTCTATGAAATATTAAAAAACTTAACAAAAATATATTATAATATATTATAATATAATTTCATAATAATAAAAAAAATATATTTATTTATATTTATTTATTTATTATATAATATATAATATATTTAAATAAATAAATAAATAAGTAATTATTTAGTTTTAATAATAAATAATTAAATAATTAAATAATAATTATTAATATATTACTTTATAATATTATTCGTTTTCCCATGTTTTATGTATTTAAATATTTTAAAAAAAAATTATTTCCTAATAAATTCAATTTTTTTTATTTTATTATTTATTTGTTAATACTAAATTTTTATTTATATTTATTTACTTTTATAGATATATTTATTTATTTTTATAGATATATTTATTTACTTTTATAGGTTTATTCATTTATTAAATTTGAATATTTGAAATTTAATATGTATTGCCAAATAAATCCATCAATTATGCAATACTAAAAAAAAATTAATGGTTTACATTTTGCATTTTTTTTCCCTAAAATATAAAACAATATAATTAATAATGAAATAATGTAATAATTAATAATTAATAATTATTACACTATAAATTATAAATTATAAGTTTACAACATTGTAACAATGTATTAAACAATAATGTATTTATGTATTTATGTAGTTTTATTTTTTTTTTTACAATTTTTTTTTTTACAATTTTTAAAACAATTAATAAATAATAATTAATTAATTAATTATAAAAAGGTAAAAAGTTTTTTTTTTTTTTTTTTTTTTTTTTTTTAAAAAAATGAAAAAATAACCGTTTTTTTTTTTTTAAAAGTGATACAAATAAAGTAATTTTTTTTTTTTTAAAATTTTTACTTTAAATCTTCTTTTTTTTTGTTTTTAGTTTTCTTGTTTCTGTTTTAAAAAAAGAAAAAAAAAAAATTTTTTTTTATGTGAAAATTAATAAATTAATACTAAATTATTATATTAAAAGAATATATTCTAATATAATAAATAATATATATTTTTAATAAAATTTAAATAAATTTTTTTTTAAGATTTAACTTTTTAACTTTTAAACTTTTTAACTTTATGATTTATGATTTATGATTTATGATTTATGATTATGTTTATAAACCATAAACCATAAACCATAAACCATAAACCATACATAAAACTAATTGTTATTTTTTTTTATTATTGCTTTATTTGCCATTCTATTATTTATTATAGAATATTTATTATTCATTTCATTATTTATTTATTGAATTATTATTAATTTCATTATTTATTTTCTTATTTTATTTTCGTATTTTATTATTTTATTATAAATATTTTTAATTTTATTTTATTTCTGTAATAATTAATAATTAATTCTTTATTTTCTTTTTTCTATTTAATTTAATATTTAATTTTAGGTAATTTTTAATGATTTTAATGTCTATCAATTAATATTTAATTTTAATATTAATTTTAATATTTAATATTTAATATTATTATAATATTAAAGTTAAGTCAATCTATCAAATATGTAAGAGTTTTTATTACTATTATTATTATTATATTTGTTATTATACTTTTTATTAATGTTTTTTTACTTTCTTTTTTTTTTTTTAGAAAAAATTATTTCCTTTAACTTTATATTTTTATTATTAAAATATGATCTATATAATGAATAAGAATTTAAATTGTTTTTTTTTTTTAAAAAAGAATAATGATATTTCTTACTGAATAATGAATAATAAAAAAAACTCATGTTAAGTTAATATTTAAAATAAAAAATAAAAAAAGAAAATATGATAAAAACTTAATCCTAAATCCTAATTACAAACACACACACACAAAAAAAAAAAAAAAGAATGAGAAAAAAAATTTATAATAAAAATAAAAATAATTATTTTTTATAATATATTATTGTATATATTATTGTATATTATATATATATTGAAATCAATTATTAAAAATATAATAAATAAAATTTAATCACAAAATTAAATTAAATTAATTTTAATTTTAATTTTATTAATATTAAATGAAATAAAAATAAAGTTTTAAACCAGTTTTTTTTTTTATTTTTATTTTAATTTTAATTTTAATTTTAATAAAATAATAAAAAAAGAAGAAAAAGAAAAATACTTTTTTAATCTTCAAATGTTAAGTGTAAGTAAAAGAAAGAAAGAAAAGAAATGGTGAAAATGAAAATGAAATTTAAACTCTACAAAAGAAAAAAGATAATAATAATAAAATTTTAAAATAAAGGAATATAAACCAAAAAATAAATAATTTTATTAATTCAATATCTATTTAAATAAATTTTTTTTGAATTTTGAAAAATTTTTTTTTTAATAAAAAAAATGTCCATAAGAGTAGGGTCAAAAATGTTAAAAAATGTATTATTTTGATATTGTTATGCCTAAATTAATTGTAATCCTTTGTAAATTAAACGAATTAATTAAAATTTATTAACAAAAATGAAAAAAATTTAAAAATACAAAAAAAAAAAAAAGACAATAATAAAATATCATGATAAATAAAAATAAAATAAAAAAAAAAAGATAAAGTTTTAGAGATTAGAAATACTTATAAGGTTATATGATAAGTTATAATCTATAATATACTATCATATAATATCATATCATATTATAGATTATAACTGTGTTGTGTTGTTGTATTTTTAATATTTTTTAAAAATAATAAAGTCTATAATATATAATATATAAAATATATAATTAATATTTAATATAATATAATTAAAAGTAGTTAAATAGTTTTCTTTTATATTTTTTAATTTATAAAACCATATAAAAACCATATAAAATAAAATAAAATAAAATAAAATAAAATAAAATAAAATAAAATAAAATAAAATAACACTGTTAGAATATATATATTTTTATTTTAATTTAACATAAAAAAAAAAACACAAAGTTTAATTATTTTGAAGTAGATAAACTTTTTTTTTTCATGTTAATAATAATAATAATAATAATTAAATACACTAAACTAATATATAAATAATAAATAATCAATAAATAAATAATAATTAAATACACTAAATTAATATATAAATATATACCTATTTATATATATAAACAATACTGGAAAGACTTTTTTATGAATATTTTTTATTTTTATTATAATATAAACATAAAGATATATTAAAAGTATCATTATTCTAAAAAATAATAATAGTAATAATAGTAAAAATAATAATAGTAAAAAACCTAAGTGTAAAAAAGTAAAAGAAAATTAATTTTTTGTGTTTTTTTTTTTTAAATATAAATTAAACAAAATGTAATTTCTATTTTTTTTACATATTATTTGAGTTTATAATAAAAGAGTAAAAAAAAAAAAAAGGTAAAGAAAATTAATATTTCTTGTGTTTTTTTTTTATAAATATTTTTATATATTAAACAAATGTGATTTCTATTTTTTTATTTTTTATTTTATTTTATTTTATTTATTATTTTATTTTTATTTTTTATTTTTTATTTATTATTTATATAGATTACTTTGAGTCATTATTAATAATTATTTATCATGATAAAAGTAAAGACAAAATGATATATAAAAATATATAAATAAATCAAGCCATATTTATAGTTATATTAGAAAAAAAATAATAACAAAAATTATATCAAAAAAAAAAATAAACACAAAATTTATATAAAAATAAAAATCATTTATTTTTTATATATATATTTTTATATATATTTCTTTTTGATTAAAATGTAATAAATATAATATTATGAAATATGATATATTATAAAGTATAATATAATATAATATAATATAATTAGTATTATATTATTTAATTTATTATATTCATTATTATTTTGTTCTAAAAAAAAATTTTTTTTTTCTTCTTTCTTAATAATTAATTATTTTTTGTATTTTATTTTTATAAAAGATAAAAAGTAAAAAGAGTTGATAATTAATAAATTATTATATTATATTAAAAAAAAAAAGAATAAAGCTTTTATAAAAAGAATTTTATTTTTAATATTTTAATATTTAAATATTTTAATATTTAATATTAAATCTGTCACATATTTTTATTTTTGTTATAGAATAAACTTTTATAATTTATCATAAAGATGCATAAGAAAAGGAAAATCACTTTTTATTAATAGTAAAATAAAGTTTTTTAATTATTTTTGTGTAACCATAAATAATTAGGAAAATATATAAACATTTAAAATTCCATATTACTTTTTGTCTTCAAAAAAATATTAAAATTTAAATGAATTTCATTAAAATTTAATTTATTTAAAGGTTTATATTTAACAATGGATATATTAATCTAATTATTATATAATTCTTTTTTTTTTTTCTTATTTTCTATTTTAATTTAAATTTATTATTTTTAAAGTTTATTACATAATTAATTAATTTATTATTATTTAAAGTTATAATCGGTTTTTTTTTTTTTTTTAATTTTCTTATTTTTCTTCTTCAAAATCTTTTTTGAATTGATTTATTATTATAATTTATATATTAATTTATATTGAATTTATATATAATTCTATTAATTTATAAAATTATTATTATATTATATATTATATATTATATATTATATATTATATATTATATTATATTATTTCAAATAGTTAATATTTTTTAATCTTTTCATGAAATAATAATAATAATGAATAAATAATAGATAATAGATAATAGATAATAATTACTTTTTTTTTTTTATTAAAAATTAATCCCTATAACAAGAAAAATTAGACATTTTAAAATAGAATAAATCATAAATTAAAAAGAAAATATGTCATGATTTAATCAATAATCAATAATTAATAATTAATAATTATTTTATTATTTTATTATATTATTATTATGACATGTTAATAAGATTATCATAAAAATTAGTTTATTATTATTTTATGACATGTTGTTAATCATGTTCTAATTAGAAAAAAAAAATAATCCACTCATTGAAAAAAAAAAAACTTATCCGTAACTTAACATAACATAAAATATAATAAAATAAAAATAAAACAAAATAACATAAAATAAAATAAATAATATTTATGTAAATATTAAAAAAAAAATTTGCATAATAATTAATATAATTATTAATAATTATAAATAATTATAAATAAATTGTATTATTTAATTAGTATTTAATTAGTATTTTAATTAGTATTATTTAAAATAATTATTTTAAATAATAATTTTTTTTTGAATGTTAATTTTACTCAGTTATTCTCGTTTTTTTTTCTCATTTTTCTTAACAAAATAAAAATTAAATAAATAAATAAATAAATAAATAATAATTAAACCTTTGTTATAAATATACATATTACATAATAACAATAAGCAATATTTTACAAATATAATTAAAGTACAAATTATGAAAGAGAAAAAAAAAGGTTATTAAAAAATTACCAAATTTTTTGTTTTTGTTTTTCTTTATTTTTTATATTTATAAACATTTAATTAATTAAACTAAAATGGTCAATATTAACAAACTTAAAAAAAAAAAAAAAAAACAAAAAAGATTGAAAAGTGCATTTAATTATATATTACATAATCAATATCTTTGTCATAATCCTACTTTTTATTACTTTTTTATTTTTGTTCATATTAATGAATACAAAAAACATTATAGGAAAAAAAAATAATAATTATGATTATAATAACAATTATAATAATAATGAAATAATAATAAATTTTAACATTTATGATAATAATGAAATAATAATGATACAATTTTAACTAATACAAAAATGGTTATTAAAAAATGGTTATTAAAATATGGATATTACTATATATATAACTAACTAATGCATTATTTTATTGTGGTTTATTTTTTTTTTATATTATATTATATTAATAAGAAAGAAAAAAGGTAAAAAGAATTGGTTGTTTAATTTTATTACTTTTAATTATATCATTTGAATAATAAATTAAACCATATACTAAATATATATTAGAATATATTTATTTATAGGAATTTATATATAACGATTGATCATTACTAAATATTCAAATATAAAATAATATATGAAAAAATATATTATATATTACTAATAAAAATAAATTCTAGTTATAATTAGTATTTTTATAATCACTTGATATATTTTATTATTATAAATGATCTAATTTATTAAGAATATATTTTATTAAATAATATATAATATATGTTATAAATAAATAATAAATAATATAAATTTATTTTTTTTTATTGAATATAATGATATAATGAAAAAAATAAATGAAAAAAAAAAAAAGTTTATGTTTTTAACTTCTTTTTTTTTATATATTATGTAATGTTAATATAATATATATTTTTAGTTATATATTTGATATATTATTAATATATGATATAATATATTATATAATATATTATAAAATAAAATAAAATAAAATAAAATTAATATTATAAATGTAATAATTTATGGATTTAAATTTAAAAAAAAATTAAGTAAATATATAAATAAATAATGAATTAAATAAATCAAATAAATAAATTAAATAGACAAACTTATTATTTTAATTCATTGGTTTATAATAAATATTATTGGGTAAAGGAATAACTTTCAATAATAAAGTTTAAAAAAAAAAAAAAAACTTTTTTTGTAGGGAATGAAATGACATTTAAAATATTTACCAAGTTATATTAACCAAACAAACAAAACAAATTTTGTTTAAATCAATTTAAAAAGAAAATTAACAAACAAAAAAAAAAAGAGTTAGTTAAGCAAAAAATAAAAAAATATATATAATATTAAAAAGAAAAGGAAAAAAAAATTTGAAATAAAATAAAAATATATATTAATATAATATTAAGATTAATATTAATATTCTGTATTTTTTTTTTTAAACTAAATATTATGCAAAATTTTCTGTAACAAGTATTACTATGGATAAATGAAAAAAAAAAAAAAAAATAGGTATTGTTATTATAATAATGGATAATAATGGATAATAAAAAACATAATATAAATAATTAATAATTAATAAAATAATAATAAATAAGGTAATAATTTATTATTTAATATTATATTTCATATTATATTATTTCTTATTATTATTATAATTATTATTATAATTATTATTAAATATAAATAATACACTTTTTTAATGTTACCATTAATAAAATAATATTAATATTATTAATATTATTAATAAAATATTAATATTAAAAAAAAAAAAGGATTAATTATTTTTATCGATTTTTTTTCCTTGTACAAGAATATTTAAAAATTTTCCATATAAATTAAATTTTCTTTTTAGAAAGATTTCTTGATATTTTTTTTATTTTTATTTTCTTTTGATGGTCATACTTTTTTATTTTGTAATACCTTACTATTTATTAAGAATTATTAAATCTCTAGTAATCAAATAATTAAATAATAATTAAAAAATCATATTTTAATAAACTAAAAACTTAATAATCAATCAATAAATAACTATTAATTACTATTATTATTTCATATTTATTATTTCTTATTAATTATAATTATTTTTTCGTAAAAAAATAAAAAAAAAAGGTCCCACAAAAGGTCTCATTAATTTATTTCATTTTATTGATATTGATATTGTTGAATGTAAATAATAACAATTAATAATAATAATAATAATGAAAAAAAAAAATAAAAATAGTACATTCTATAATTTTAATTATTATTTTACTATCATTATTAAAGCAATCAATTTTTATTATTTTATTTTTTATTTTTATTTTTTTTTCATTTTATTAATTATAATTATAATTATTATTATTATTATTATATGTTGGGTTTTTTTTTATTTTAAAGTAATGGATGAGATTATGGCAAAAAAAATAATCATATATATAATATATATTATTATTTTTTTTAATTGTAATATCATTATATATATTTTATATTTTATATATAACGATATTTCTTTTATTAAGAAGGGGTTTTACTAATATTTTTCTTTTCTAAAACATTAAATGAAATTAAATCAAATATTAATATATATCTGAGCATTTTTCATTTATAAATTAAATAATACAAAGTTATTAATCTCGGATAATTATTCCTTTGTTTTAAACTATATCAAAAACAATAATAATAAATGTAATCATAATAATCATAATAATAAAAAAAATAATACTTAGAGTTGGTAATAATTCTAAGTAGTAGTTAGGATAAAAAATATATGAAAATAATATAATGATAAAAAAAAATAAAGTAATTATTATTTATTATTTATTATTTATATTTATATTTATTTTTATATTTATTTTTTATTTTATCATTAATTATTATTATTCAATTTTAATTATTAATAATTTATAATTTTTTAGTCATTTGAATAAAAAACTTTCTTATAATAATAATTATAGAGTTTTAAAAATTATTTATGATAATTTATACACTTAAAAAAAAAAATAAAAGTGTTATTATAATATAATATAATATAATATAATATAATATAATATAATATAATATAATATATATAATAAAATATAATATAATATAATAAAATAAAATATTATGTGTATTCTAGATTATATGCAATATGTATTATTCTGTATATTTTTAATATATTAATAAACTTTTTATTTAATTTAATGAAATTTATTTTTTAAATTAAAAATACATATAAATAAAGCTGTAAACTTAATTAAATAATAAAATATAAAATAAATATATTAATTAATAATATATTAATAATTAATATATTCTTATATATTTTTCTATTTAATTAATATATTTATTATATATATTTAATTAATAAATATTAAATAAAATAAATAAATAAATAAAATATACATATATTATATATTAATTTTAATATATATTTATATATTAGAAAATAGTTGTAATATATTGAATTAATATATTAAAATAGTTTTTTTATATATACACTTTTGTACTCCAATGGCTATATTATGCTATTAAAAATATATATAACTTAATATAATAATAATATTTATTGATAAATTAAGTTTTTATATATATAATATATAATATATATATTTATAATATATAATAAAATAGAATAAATAAATCAATAAATATATTGTTTTGATATATTTTAAGTTGTGAACATTTTTTACTTTTTATAAATTATTTATTTATTTATTGGATATATGGATTTATTTAATATTCATTTTATATATTAGACAAATTAAAAAAAAAAAAAAAAATATAATAATAATAAGAATAATAAGAATAAAAATTAATAATTAATAATAATATTTAATAATTAATAATATTTAAATAATAATAATAAATAATAAAAAATAAAAAAATAATAATAAATAATAAATATTAAATAAATATTAAATCATAATAAAAATTAAATAATAAATGATATTATTTTATAATTAATTCCTTTTTATTAATTTATTAATATTTAATATTTAATATTTAATATTTAATTTTTTTTTTTTTTTTTTTTCATTTAAATAAACTAATTTTCCTCGAAATTATTTTAAAAAAAAATTTTTTTTTATTTTTTTTTTTAATAATTCCAAGGCAAAAATAAATAAAAGTGAATTATAAAAAAAGAGAAAAAAAGAAAAACAAGAAAAAAAAAATAAAAGAAATAATTTTGTTTTTATTTATTATATAAAATTGATAATAGTACAAGAAGAAAAAAAGAGTTTATCAATCCCTTTTTTTTTTTCGAGGAAATATAAAAAACAAATAATAAAATAGAAAAACAAAATTAGAACCTTATTTAGATGAATATAATGTTTTATTCTAAGTAAATAATAAAAAATAAAGTATAATATTCATTTAGAATCAATAAAATAATTTAAATTAAATTAAGGTAAAAAAAAACTAATATAGACATACATACATACACTCATAACACTCAAAGAAAACAAAAAAATTAATTTAAGGTATAAAAATTGAAAAAAAAAATAAAAAGCATATTACTAAAAAATAAAAAAAATATTTTATAATTTTTGTATAGTAAGGAAGCTTTCTCTTTTTTTCTTTTTGTATCAATCTTTGAAATAAAACAATCCAATAAATAAATAAACAAGTAAAAAAAAAAGCACTTTTATTTTTTCAAGTCAAATATTAAAAAAAAAAAAGAAGAAAATTATTATATATTCTTTTATTTAAAAAAAAATTATTTGTAAATATTAAAAAAAATAATTGAAATATAATAAACACAACATTTTATATAATTTTTTTAATTTTTTATATAAAAGAAAACAACAATAAATTATTAAGGTAAAAACAACAACTAAAAAAAAAAGAAAGAATCAAAATGAGTACTAATCCAACCCCTCCAACTATATTACGTAATTTATACGCAAAATTAGAAAATATGGAGAAAGAATTAAATGAAACAACCAATTCTCCAAGTCAAAAAGTGGTTGATGGTCAAAAACCAGCTCCAATGTCACCATTAACTTTACCAAGTAATGGTGGTAATGCTGTTGATAAGAAACAATATAATGTTATTGATAAATTATCTAAAATGTCCATCAATGATCAACATGTTTCTAATTATCCTGCTTCTAATAGTTCACCATCTACTCTTTATCAAGAAAAGGGTGAAAGAAGTAGATATAGTGCTGATAAAGATGAATATAATTCACCAAAAATGAATAGTATTAGAGTTGCTCCAACTCCACCATCTATTAATACTTATTATGATCCAAATGTACCACCAATGCCACATCAACAAAGATATATGCAAAAAGCTATGATGACTGAAGATGATACTTTTAATTTAGAATCTCCTTATGAAACTGATATTCCAAGATATTATAATGGTAATTATGTTAATGTTAATAATTATCCACAAGGTTATCAATCACCCCATATGTATGATCCTAGAATGGGAAGTCCAAATGGTAATTCTTTTGCTTTCTCTCCAGAAAGTGGTACATTCTATAATGAAATGAGTATGCCAGGTATGGATGATTATATTATTGATTATAAACATCAAAGTGATTATTCTGGTAAAGATATGTATATGGGACAAAAAATGGGTCAAAGACAAAGTGAATATAGTGTTGGTAATATGACCAAATCTAGTATTGATATTAATGCTGATTTAGAACAACATGCTAGAAGTTTTGCTGGTGAAAGTGAATCCTTCTCTGAAACCAAATCCTTCTTACAACAAGCTGCTGAAATTGATATGAGTTTTGATCCAAGTATTTTAAAGGGTAAAAAGCCAAAATATATGAAAGATTTAGTTAACTCTAATAATTTCCATAAAGGTGGAAATTTAACCGTACAAACTAGTCTTTTCAGAAAGAAGACTTTATTCTATGCTTTAACTACTCATCGTTTATATGCTTTTAAGGAAGATAGATCTGATGCTGAATTAATTACTTGGTATGTTATTGATAAAGATGCTAGAGTTACAAGAACTATGTATTCTGGTGGTGTTACCTTTGAACTTTCTACTATTAAGGGTAATGATAAAAACAGAGAAACCCATGAATTTGAAACTGGTTCTAAGGAAGAAAGAGATGATTGGATGCATTCTCTTAAAAAGGTTATTCAACTTCATAAATATGATGAAAAGAATTTACCAAATTTACCAAATGATAAACAAGGAAAAGAAGTTTCTTATACTTCTACCTTAAAAACTCCAGATATGAAGAGTAATACTAGTTTTTCAGCCATGTCTCCAGAAATTGTTCCACCAAATTATTATGGTAATGCCAATACTAGTTTCAGTAGTAGTTATAAATCACCTACTAGTCCACAATATAATATAAAATATGAACCTTCTATTTCTTCTCAAGGTTCTTATTCCAATAAAGTTTCTCCAATGTATGCTAATGCTAATCAAAATAATGGTCGTAGAGGTTCACCACAACCTGTTATGGTACCAGGTAATAGGATACCAAAACATTCTTCACCAGGTATGAATCCAGTTCAAACTCAAATGGGTTCACCATCCTATTATGCTGGAAATAGAACACCAAAGAATTTACCAATTAATCAATTAATTAATAATCAACCTTCACCAATACAAGGTAGACAAAATCAACCTTCACCAAGAATTAATTATTATCAAAGATCACCAATGCAAAGACCACAAGGCAATTAAATTTATTAATGCTTAAAAACCAAAAAACAAACCAAAACAAACCAAAAACAAACCAAAAAAAAACATAAAATTATTATTTTTTTTTTTAGATATAAATTCCAATTTTTTATATATATATATATTCAAAAATCCATAGATAATATTAATAAAATCAAATTAAGTATTATTAACAATAACATTTTATTTTTTTTTAACACTATTAAAATCTATAATATATTAAAAAAATAAAAATAAAGTAAAAAATAAAATAAAATAAATTTTTTTTTTCAAAATTAAAAGTATCGATTTCAAAAATAATAAATTTAAAATAAAAATTAAAAAACAATATAAAATAAAACAAAATCAAATAAATAAATAAATAAATAAGACAAAATCAACATGATGTTGAATATAAAATAAATTTAGAAAATTTAAAATTTAACTCTTTACAGGTAATAAAAAATAATTAAATCAAATAATAAAAATAATAATAATAAAAAAAAAAATAAAAAATTTAAAAAAAAAAATAAATAAACAAAAGAAAACGACAAATATAACATTTTATTTTTTTATTCATTTCTATTTTATATCAAATAAAAATGGGATGTTTAAAATAAAAATGTTTTTTAAAATAAAATATATTTTTTATATTCTTTAAATTAAAATTAAAAATATATACACCCTCTTAACACAAAAAAAAAATATATAATAAAAAAATAATTAAAAAAAAAAAAAAAGACAATCTGTATATATAATATATAGCTTTTAATTTTAATATAATATATATAAAAATATATTTCTTTAAAAAAAAAAAAAAAAAACACAAAAACAAATTAAATTAAATTAATATTATTTTTATAGATAATATTAAAAAAAAAAGATAAAGAAATATTTATATTTATATATATATATATAAAACGAAAAAAAAAAATCAAATGAAATATTATTAAATATTATATAAATCCAACGAAATCGAAATACAAAAAAAAAAAAAAAAAAAAAAAAAAAAAAAAAAAAAAATCGTAATAATAATAATATAATGATTCTTAATTAGAAATTGAGACAATTTTTTTTTTATTTCTTTTTTTTATATATACTATACTATTAGAAATAATAAATAATATATAAATTTATTTATATATAATAATTTAAATTTAAATAGTTAAAAAATGCAAAAGATTAAAATGAAAATTAAAAAAAAAGCAAAAGAAATTTATATATTCAATTTTTTTTTTTCTTTTAAAAAACAATTTTCATTATAATTAATATATTATAGAGTAAATTTTTTTAATTAGAAAAAAAAAAAATATAAAAAAAATATAAAAATAATAGATTATTAAAGTATTTAAATTAAATTAATAGTTTAAGTAATAATAACAAAAGTTAAATAATAATATTAATAATCTATTCTTTTATATAATTTTTTTTTTCTTTTTAGTTTTATTAATTAAAATGAAAATTATATAGAGAAAAATATTAGTTAAAAAAAAAAGAAAAAGAAAATTGTATATATAAATGAAACATCTTTTACATTATTTAATTTTTTAGAAATTATAAATTATAAAATAAAATAAATAAATAAAATATATTAAAAAAAATATATATATATATAGAAAAAAAAGGGTAGAAAAAAAAAAGAGTAATTTATTTATTTATTATTATTATTATATTTTATATTGTTTTTTTTTTTTTTTTTTTTTTTGTTTTATTAATATAAAATAAAATAAAATAAAAAGAAAGTTGAAAGTGATTATAATAATAATAATAATAATATTAATATTAATTATAATTATCATATTATAATTACATCAAAAAAGAAAAAAAAAAAATAAAAATAAAAAAAAAAAAAAAAAACAAACACAAAACACATATAATAAAAAAATAAAAAATAAAAAAATAAAAAATAAAAAAATAAAAAATAAAAATAAACATAAAAAATAATATTATAAATTAAAATATTAAAACTTATATATAAATATATTAAAAAAAATAATAATAATATTTTAGAACACTTTTTTTTTTTGTATAATATTTTTTAATATTATCTTTTTTTTTTAATTAAATGATATATTAAAAAAAAAAAAAAAAGTGAGAACAAAATTATTAAAAAAAAAAAACAATACAATACAATATAAAATATAAAATACAAAACAAATTATTATTTTCAATTTTTTATATAAATATTATAAATATTAAAAAACAAAAACACAAAAAAAAAACAAAAAAGAAAAAAGGTTATTATTAAAACCCAACCACATTTAATCTAAAAAATATATATATATTTTTTTTTGAAGTACAAAGTAAAAACTATAAAATATAAACTAAAAACTATAAAATAATAATTATAAATTATATCTTAAAAACAACAATTAGAAGTTTTTTTTTTTCTTTCTTTCTTTCTTTTATCTTTCTTTTTATTATTTTTATTTTCAATTTTGTTTTCTTTTTAAAAAGAGATTGAAAATGAATATATAAAAAAAATAAAAAGAATGAAAAAAAAAAAAAAGAAAAGAATCAAAAAAAAAAAAAAAAAAAAAAAAAACTTAATAATAATAATATATTTTATAAATCATAATTAAATAATACATAGCATAGCATAGCATATATTATATATTTATTTTATTTTTTTTTTTTTGTACTTTTTTTATACATATTATATATATTATATTAAATTATATATATATATTATTATTATCCATTTATTATCAAAATATAAAATATATTTTTAAATATTTTATATAATATAACATTTATTTATCTATTTTACCTTTTTTTTTTTAATTATTTAATAATAAAATTATATTTATATTTATATTATTAAAAAAAAAAGATAATAATAAAAAAATAAAAAAAAAAATAAAAAAAAAGGATAAATAAAAAAATAAAAAACTACAAAAAAAAAAAATTATTAAAATAAGTTTTTTTTTTTCTTTTTATATAATGAGTCTATTCTTCTAATAAAAGAGAGAAAGAGTTTGTATGTGTATGAGTGTGTGAGTATTTGTATTCTTTTTTTTTATTTTTGATTAATTAATTAATTTAATGTTTTTGATTTTGTATTTTGTATTTTGTAGGTTTAACATTTTTTTAAACTTAAAAAATGTAACAAAACACTAAAATAAAACAAACACAAAAAAAATAAAAAAAAAAAAATAAAAATTAATGCATAAATGAAATTTTAATGAATGAATTTTAATGAATGAATGAATGAATGAATGAAAATAATAATAAAAATTTTTTTGGTTACAAAAAAAAAAAAAAAAAAAAAGATATTGTAATAATGGTGGACATGAAAACTATTATTATTTAATAATCATGCTTTTAATTATTAATGCTTTTATTATTAATGCTTTTATTATTAATTTTTTTTTAATAAACAATTAATATTAAATATTAATAAAATTAAAATAATGAAATAATGGAATAATAAAATAATAAGTAAAAAAAAAAAAAATTGGACCCTAAATTTTTAGCCAATTAATTAATAAAAGAAAATTTATTATTTTTTTTTTATATTAAATTTTTCCTTAAAGTTAAAAAAAAAAAATTAATTAAAAAGTTTTCTAATTTTTTTTTAATAATCTATTTTTTTATATATTCTACTTGTGTATTTAACAGAAAAATCATTATATATATATATTTCCCCCCTGTTAATCCTAAAAATAAATAATAAAAATATATAAAAATACATATAAAAAAAATAGATAAAAGAATTATAATTATAGTTATAATTATAATTATATTTTAGATAAAAGTGGATAGAATTTATTAACAAATATATATTTATATGTTATACATATTTAAATTTCAATTATATATAATCCTTTTATTTTATTTAATTTTGTTTTATTTTATTATATTTTTTTTTTAATTTTTAATAAAATATTATTTCTTTTTTCTTTTCTTTTCTTTTCTTTCTTTTTTTTTTATTTATTATTATAATTATGTAGATTATAATTTATTTCATTTCATAGAATTAAAAAAAAGAAAAATAAATAATTCATAAATAAATAAATAATTAATAATTTCTATAATTAAAAAAAAAATACAGAAAAATACAAAAAAATACAGAAAAAACAAAAAAAAAATTTTTTTTTTCTTTTTTTTATTGGTTAAATTAAATCAATATAAGAAAAAAAATTAAAGATTTAGAAAAATTATTTATTTAGAAAATATTTTATTATTGTATTTTTCTTGTATTATATTAATTATATTAAATGTTAAAATACAAATACAATAAAAAAGAATTATAAAAAAGAATTATAATAATAATAATAGTTAATAATGAATAATGAAATTAATAATGAATAATGAATAATGAATAATGAATAATAATGAATAGTAAAATGTATATATAATATTTTTGAAATAATATTGAAAAATTAATATCAAATAAAATAAAATACAATCTGTAAAATAATTTGAATTTGAACTTATTTTTTTTTATTTTTATTTTATTATTTTATAATACATAAAACATATACTTAATAAAAAAACCTTTTTTTAATTAATTGAATGACATATATATATATATAAATAAATTTTATATTATTAAATAAATAAATAAATAAATAAATAAATAAATAAATAAATAATAATTATACTAAGTTTATGAATGATGGAGATTATAAATTAATAATGAATAACAATAAATAAAAATAATAAATAATAAATAATAATAAATAATAATAAATAATAGTAATTATAAAATTAATAATATATATCGATTAATAATATATATTTATTATTATTATTATTATTATTTATTATTAATATTAATAAAAATAATAATAATAATAATATAAATATAAATATTGTCAAATTTATAAATTATTAGAAATTTATAATAATTTTAATAGCCTATTTATATTTATATTATGCTAAGTATTGATAAATTCAGATATTTATATATATATATATAATTTTTTTTTTTTTTGTAAAATGCTAATGATTTTTATTTTATAAATAATAAATAATAAATAATAATTTTAATAATATATCATAATATTTAAAAAAAAAACTTTAATTGATTTTTCATTTTTTATGTTTGTTTATTTATTTGTATTTGTTGTAAAAGTTTTATTTAAACATTATAAAGTTTTTAAAATTTTGATAAAAAAATTATTATTTTTTATTTTATATTTTATATTTTATATTTTTATTGTATTTTTTAAATATTTAATCATAAAATTAAAACAAACAAAGACAACAATAATAACAATTAAATATATAATAAATAATAATAAATAAATAATATTAAATAAATATTAATCAATTATTTAAAAAATAAATATTAGTAATTAATAACAAAAGTTAATTCTGTTTAATAATAATAATAATAAATTTTTTTTTTTTTAATTATAAAAAAAGATTTAAAAAATAATTGTTATTATAATATTATACATTATACATTTATATTATAATATTATTTGTTTCTTTTTTTTTTCTATTTAAAAAATTATCAATTCTATCTGTATATTGATTAAAGTTTTTTTCCTTTTTCACCTAATAATCCTTTTGAATTTTTATTTAAATGTTAATATTTATAATTGAAAAAAAATCAAAAATCAAAAATCAAAAAAGAGAAATTATTTAAAGTTTATTTATTATTTAATATTGTAATCAAATATTTTATTTAATTATTTAATTATTATAGTTATTAAAATTAATAAACAATTTGGTAAAATATATAATAAAAAAAAAGTTATTTTATTTTATTTTAAAATAAACAAAAGTAGAAATATCATAAAAAAAATTATAATAATCAAAGTAGAAATATAATAATAATAAATAATAAATAATAAATAATAAATAATAATAAAAGTAGAAAATTATTCAACTTTATATATACTTTTTTTTTTTATTTTTAATTTTAATTTTTTTTTCTTTTTTACATTTTATCTCTCTATATTCTTTTATTATAAATATTAATTATAATTAAGAAAAAAAAATAATTACTTCAATATATTTCGAAGTAAAAATTGAGAAAAAAATTTTTTTTATTAATCAAAAGTTTCTTCTAGCCTCTCTCATTCCTATATAGTATTTTTTTTTTTAAAATAAATATAATAATAAATTCAAAATGGCTAATTTATCGGCTGTTGATATGATTAAAATTCTTACATGTTTTATATTACCTCCTTTGGCTGTTTACTTTGATAGAGGTTTTGATTGTTCTTTCTTTTTAAATCTTGTACTTACCTTTTTAGGTTATCTTCCTGGTGTTATTCATGCCTGTAAGTATTTTTTTTTTATATATAAATATAAATAATTTATTATAGGAATTGGGAAAAAAAATAAATTAAATACAAAATAAATTAAAAAAAAATCATTTATATATTAAATATATTAATAAAATAATTATATACTTTTTATTATTATTATTTTTATTTTTTTTATATTTTTCTTTAATATAATACTTAATTATTTTTAATAAAAAATAATTAAAAAAAAAAAAAAAAAAAAACAGTATTTGTTGTCTGTAAATAAGGAGGAAAAAGAAAAAGGAAAAGAAAAACGAATTTATTACAAAAAAAAAAGAAAACAAATAAAACAAAAAAAAAAGGAATTATTCTATTATATTATTATATTACAATAACAATAAAACAGAAGAAAATAAAAATAAAAAAACAAAACAAAACAAAAAAAAATATTTATTTTACTTCATTTCATATTTTAATTTTTTTTCAATTTTAAACAAACAATACATAGATAATAGATAAATAAAAAAAAAATTTTTTTTTTATAAAAATATTACAACTAATACCATTTCATTTAAAGATATTAAAATATTTAAAATAGTTTTTTTTTTATACATATACATATACATATACATATACATATATATAAATATACATATATTTTTTTCATTATTAATTTTCATATCAATGTAAATAAACTAGCAATTTTTTTTTTTATATTATACTTTTTTTTTACACCTTTTTCATTTATCATTATTTTACATTCAAGAAATTTATTTATTAAGAAAAAAAAAATTGAAGTAAACCTTCAATATATGAATCAAAATATTATAATAATTATTTAGATTATCAAAATAAAAATAAAAAATAAAATAAAATAAAATAAAATAAAATAAATAAAAATAAAAAATAAAAAAATAAATAAATAAAATATATATATTGTTATTATAAATTACTTTATAATTATTAATTATCTTTATTATTATTATTTATTATTTCTTTTTTTTTTATTTTTAATCTTTCATCAATGAATTAATCATTATATTTTCTTTGGTGTTATTTTCATTTTTTTTTTGTTTGTTTTTATTTTGGTTTTATGTTTTAATAAGAATGGTAAAATGGTAAATAAATAATTAAAATGGATAAAAACACATATTAAAATAAAAGTATATCCTTGATAATAAAATAACTTTTTTTTTTTTTTTTTTTAATATTTTTTTTATTATATTTTATTAATATTTTATTATTATTAGTATTATTATTATTATTACTATTAAATAAGTAATAATAATAATAATAATTTTTATTTTTTTGCTTATTATTATGTGTATGTGTATATATGATTTATCTATTAATTTACTTGAAAAATATATAAAATAAAAAGAAAAAAAATGATTGATTTATATATGTAGTATTATAATAATTAAAATAAATAATAAA
The DNA here is from genome assembly GCA_002104895.1 of Anaeromyces robustus. NCBI lineage: Eukaryota > Fungi > Neocallimastigomycota > Neocallimastigomycetes > Neocallimastigales > Neocallimastigaceae > Anaeromyces > Anaeromyces robustus. Next base: position 230,062 of record MCFG01000046.1, on the reverse strand, counting down.
CTAAAACTAAAACTAAAAACTAAAAAAAAACAGATAATATGTATTAAATAAAAGATTCTAAATCTCTCTCTTTTTTTTTTTTTTTTTTTTTTTTTTTATAATGAATATATATATATAATAAATATGATTCTTATGATTATTTGATATGAAAAAAAAATAAAAAAAAAAAAATGTTTGTAGAAAATATTAAACAAAAGAAAAAAAAAAAATGAAAAATAAAAAGAAAATAAAAAAATATATTCTATATATATATAATATAAATAAATGTTTATATAAATTTGTATTATAATTATATATATATATTTTTTAATTAAATAAATAATATATATAAAATTGAAATTTTTTTTTTTTTTTTTTTTTTTTTTTAAATTTAATTATTCAAACTTAAATAATAAAATTTTGTATGTTTTTTTTTTCTTTTCTTTTCCTTTCTTCATTTCTTTTTCTCTCATTTTTGTATGTGTATTTTCTTCATTTTTTTTTTTTTGTCGGTGTTGTTGTTGTTGTTTTGCATTTTAAAATTCTTATAATAATATTAATTATTAATTAAAAAAAAAAAAAAAGAAAAAAGAAAAAGAAAAATATTTATATATAAAAAAAAATATAAAATATATATAAATATATATATATATAAATATATTAAATTTCCCAAATTCCTTATTCCTTATTCAATCTTCATAGTACGTTCTTGCATTTCCTTTCTTTTTTGTATCTTTTCTTGTTTCATATGTTCTTTCTTAAATGCCTTCTTGGTGGCCTTCTTAGCTTCACGACGTTCCTAATTTATGATAATAATAAAATAAAAATAAAATAAAGATAAAATAAAAATAAAAATAAAATAAAATATATTTAGTATATATTATTATTAATAATATTAAAAAATTTATTTATTTTTATATTTTAAAAATTTTGAATTGAATTTTATTTCGTAAATAATTAAATGAATGATTATTGATTTTATTATTTTATAATTTTTTTTTTCTTTTTTTTTTTTTTTTACCTTTTTAGCATTCTTAACCATTTCTTTTCTTGCTTTCTTTTCTTCCTTAGTTTCATTTCTATTACGTGCTACACCTTTATTAACTCTAACTTCATATTCTTCTTCTTCACCTTCTTCTTCTTCTTCGGATATATCTTTTTCTACAATTGGTAATCCTTTTCTTGTAACATGAATCTTTTTAACATTTTCTTCTTTAATCATTTTTGGATGATTATATATATTTGTATAGGTAGCTGTTTACATATATTACATTATGAATAATATATAAATATAATATGAAAAAAAAAAAAAAGTTATAAAAATATATATAAATAAAATAAAAAATAAATTTATATTAATATATTAATATAATTAATTAATTAATTAATAATTAAATAATAATAATTAAATAATAATAATAATAATAAAATAAATCTAATATATCATATCATATAATATAATATAATATAATATAAAAATAATAAATATAATAAATAAAAAAAAATAATAAAATATATAATAAAATATTTAAATATATTTACTAATAATAGTTTCACAATCCCAATTATTTCTTTCACGTTTTTCATTTTTAGATAATTCTCTTTCAACCATTTCAATTTTTTCTTTCTTTTGACTTTCTTTTTCTTCATATTTTAATATATCAAATCCTTCAGTTTTAAGTTCTTCACGTAATTCAGCAATTTGTTCTGATGGAATACCACCTGCAAATTTTTCAATAACTTTTTTACCTAAAACATCTTTACTATCTAAAAATTCATCAAATAATTTATCATAATGTTCTGGAAGATCATTATCATCAATATTACCACGTACATTTGGTGCATCTGGATCTAATTCACCAATATTATCATCATCATATTGATTAATAACTCTTTCAAATCTATCATCTAATAAAGTTAAATGTTTATTACGGAACATTGCTGATGAACTCATAGAAAAACCTGTTGTAGCAGTATGACGATCATCCCAATCATCTTCTTCATAAAATTCTTCTTTCTTTTCATTCTTTTGTGATTTTTTGAATCTTTTATTTTTATTTTTTTTAATTTTTTTTTTAAATTAAATAATAAATAAATAAAATAAAAAAATCGCGTTTTATATTTATTATAAGTATTAGAATTATTTAATATTTTGATAAATATATAAATATTAGAATTTTTTAATTTTAAAATAAATTTAAAAAAAAAAATTATATTATATTAATATATATATTTATATAAATTTTAATTTACTTTCTAACAGCAGCCCATTCATCATCATCATCGTCATCTTCTTCTTCATCTAAACCATACATAGCAGCATTCATATCAAATTCTTCTTCATCACTTCCTGGTTCTGCATTTAATTGTAATATAAAATCATCTTCCATATTTTCATCAATAGTAGTTGGGTCATCTAATGAATATAATACTTCTCTTACATATGGATTGGCAGTTAAAACTATAACAAACAAATAAGAAAAAATTTAAATATAATGAATAAATAATTAAAAAAATAAAATATTTAACAAATTATTAATTTTTTTATTATTATAAGTTTAATAAATTAAATCTGAAAACTTACTATCAGAATCTTCTCTATTCATTAAACCAACTTCTTCTTCATATTTAGATGGTAAAGCTTCTTCTGGTAATTGGAAAGTAACTCTTTTCTTTTGTGTGACTTTTTCATCAAGATTTATTGAATCATCCTGTATATATAAATTGAATAAATAATTAATAAATTATAAATTGTATAATAATGATTTGATTTTTGTTTAATATATATATATTTTTCTGTTATTTTATTTTATTTATTATTATTTTTTTTTTAAAAAAAAAAAAGATATTTACAATGAATTGAATGCCACTTTTTTTAGAATCTTTTTTTGCTTCTTCTTTTGAAGGAATGAAAACAGCTGTTGGATCTTCACCAATAACTTTTAAATGTTGCATATAATCATATTTTGTATCATCAAAATCAATACCATATAAAGCTGCAACACCAGCTTCACTTTAATTTTTTTTTTAATATAATAAAAAAAAAATACAAATTTAATTTATAAAATTTATTATTATAAATATATAATTTAATAAATTAAATATATATATTTAACATTTAATATATATTTATATAAATAATTATCAAATAATTGTAAAATTATATAATAATAATAATTAAAATAATAAAAATCAATTATTAATATATATATAATAGTTACCGTTCAATAACATTTCCTTTTGCATCTTTTAATGGTTCTTTTTCTTCTTCATCTCCAGAAGAAACATCAAATATATCAGTTTCTGAAAACTCTTCGTCAACACTTTCATAATCATAATTAACTTCATTATCTGAGAAATCTTCAACATAACCTATTTCATCATCTTCTGGTCTTAACTTATATTTTCCTTTCTGTTTTTTTTTTTTTATTTTTATTTTTATTTTATTATTGTTGTAATTAAGGTAATTTAATTATCATATATAATATACATATACACAAAAAAGTAAAAATTTTTTAAGTCAATTAATAATTTATTATTTATATATTCTTCAATTATTATACCAATTATAAAAATTCTATATTCATTTTTTAATTTTGCTTTATATAATTATTTTTGAAAAATTAATTTTTTTAATATTTAAAAATTTCAAATTTTAAATAACATTTCTTGTTTTAATATAATTTTATAATTAATTTTAATGACTATATAATATTTTTTTATTTGTAAAATATACAGCAAATTCAAATTTTAAAACACCATTTCATTATTATTATTTAATTATTTAAATACAATTAAAATTGCTATATTAATTATTTTATATTAAAATAATTAATTACTTTAAGTAAATTAAGACTCGGGGCTGTTTGTTTTAATACAAATCTTGAAGCATTTTCATCTGCTAATAATGGATCTCTTTGAGATCTATGAACAACTTCGTAATATCTTGCAGTTTTTCTATCAATAAAAGGTTTTTTACCCATTTTTTTTTTATATTAATTAATTAGAAATTTCAATTAAAATTTCAATTTTATATATATATTATTAAAAAAAAAGAATTATAAAAAACTGTTAATAATTAAAAAAAAATAAAAATTAATTAAAACGAAGGTACTTAGTGGCTTTATTTTATCCAATCAATGAACATTATAATATATTAACAATATATTAATAGTATATTATTTGTTAAAAATTTATTAAAATATATTTAAATAGAACTAAAAGGATATATATATTTTATAAATAATATTTAAAATTTTGATATTATGAAAATATTTATAGTTAATAATAATTTTTAAAACTATACTATAGAAACAAATTATAAAAAAAATTTTTTTTTTTTTTTTTAATCTTATATATATTATATTTTAATATTAATAATAATTAATAATTATATTAATAATTTTTAATAATTTAAAATTTTAATTTTAATTTTAAAAAGAAAAAACATTTTTTATTAAATATTAAAAAAAAAAAAATCAAGTTTTTATAAAAAATATTCCGCTTTATAATAAAAAAATTAATAATACAAAAAAAAATATTAATAAAACAAAAAAAAATATTAGCTGTTTATAATTAAAAAATGATATCTTAGTTTATTTTCTGATTATAATATTTATAAACAGAAAAATAAACTAAAACTAAAATTTCTTGTTAGAAATTGTATTTATAATAGTCAATCAATTTATATCAATTTATCAATAAATAAATAATAATAATTAATAATAATTAATATATAATAATTATTTACATTTCATTTTTAAGTATTTAAAATTAAACACGTGGATATATGAAAAAAATTCATATTTTAAGTAAATAAATATTATTATTATATTATTATTATTATTATTATTATTATTATTATTATTATTATTATTTGTAATTTTTATATAATATTTTTATATGTTTTTATTATCATAAATTATTTATTAAGTAAATAGGTTAATAATCAATTATTATTAATAACTTTATTAATTTTATGGTTTATTAAAGAATACTTTAGTATACAATAATTAAAATCTTGCATTTTTTAATTTTAATTTTGATAATATTTTAATGGTTAGAAATTTTAAAGATGAAAATATAAATTAAGTATTATATAAATAAATAGATATATTTAATATTACTTCTTCATAATAATATTAATGTATTTTTTTTATTAACTTATATTCATAAAAATAACCTTACCCATCTAATGAAAAAAAAGGATATTAATAACAATTATTTTATTATTATTAATTATTAACTATAATTATTAACTATTATTATTATTATTATTATTATTATTATTATTATTATTATTATTATTATTATTATTATTATTATTATTATTATTATTTAATCAATAATAATAAATATAAATAAAAATAATTATAAAGATGATTTATTTAATATTGTTATTATATATTATATATATAATTAGTATTATTATTATTAATATTACTTTGTTATTAAATATATTGTTATTATTATTATTATTATTATTATAAACTATTTTTATTATTATTATTATTAAATATTATATTATTATTATTATTAAATATTATATTATTATTATTATTTATTATTATTATTTTATTATTTATTATCTGTTATTATAATTAATAATAATTATAAATTTTTTTATTTGATTTTTATCTATTTTATTAACTATTTTATTAACTAATTTTTTTAATATTCTTTTTTTTTTTTTTTTTCCATTTATATGCAATTCATTTATTTGATTTTGTGGCACATTTTTGATTTCTTCTTTATAAAGTATTTTTTTTTAATGAAACTTTAATCCATATTAAATTAATTTTTTTATCTAATATATTTAAATTTACGTATTACAATTTAAAATTCTTAAAAAAACTTTTATATTGGATATTACAGTGAATTTACAAAATCATAATTCACTTTATTATCCAAAAATTATAAATTATTATTTTTTATCAATAATAATTTATAAGATAATTTATTTAATATAATTTATTTGATATTTATATTATTATAATATAATGTAATAAATAATAAATAATTAAAGATAATGATAAACTTTAAAATTATATTAATTTTGGTTATTTATATTATTTATATGCACATATGTACTTTAGTATAATAAAGTTTTATACTATATAAATACACAATTTTATGTTTGAAAAAAAAATTTTTTTTTTTTTAAACAATTATTATTGTTATATCATTTTTTTTTTTTAAAAAAAACTATAGTATTTTTTTTTTAAAACAATATAAAATCGAATATTTAAAATTATTAAAGGTAAATATTTATGTATTTATATATAAATTATAAAATAATACAAGGATAAATAAAAATATATGCATATTTTAAAATTTAGATTATAAATTATAAATATTTATTAATATTTTTCACTATATATATATATTTTTTTTTCTTTTTTTATTCATTTTATTAATTTAATTTAATATAGATGAAATTCTATTTATTATTTACTTTTGCTATTGCTTATTTAATTGCTTTCACAAAAGCTCAACAATGCGATGAACTTAATTTAGATGAATGTGTTAGAATTAGAAAAGAAACTCGTGATCAATTCTGTGCTTCAAAACCAGAAGAAACATATAAATGTAATTGTGTATATGATACTTTCATTGTTAATTGTTATGACTTATGTAAAGATAATGAAAAATATGCTGGTGCTAGAGAACAAATGGAAGCTGAAATGAATGCTCAATGTTCAGCTGCAAACTTAGAACCAGATAATATTCCAGCAAATGTTTATAACGAAGTTGGCTTAACAGCTACTACTACTCCATCAATTAATCCAATGACTTCTACCGCTGCTGGTAATGGCTCTACTCAAACTAACATCAGTGCAACTAAAGATGATACCGATGGTGCTGAAATTACTACTTTCTACACTACTTTAATTGTTGCTAATATTTTATTAGCTATTTCACTTTTAGTTTAAATAGACAACTTTTAAATATATATATTTATATTTAAAATATTAAAATTATCTATATACCTATTACTTTTTTTTTTAATTTAAATTGAATAAAGATAATTTAAAGTTGTTTTATGAAAACAAATCAATATTGAAATATATAATAAAGATAAAATAAAATATAATAGTAAAAATAAAATATAATAGTTAAGAATAAAATATAATAGTAAAAATTAAAAAAAATAAAAAATATAAAATTATAAAAAAAAAATTTAATTCATTAGTAAAAATTATCTTACAAATCTTTACATTTAACAATATCTATCTATAGAATATTATTAGTAGATATTATTATTATTAAGTATAAAATAATACAAATTTTGATATTCTTTTAAACAATTTATGTTTGATGGTCATTATTAATAATACTTATAAAATAGTTATATTTATTTGCAATAATTGTTATAAAATATATAAAAAAATTTAGTATATTCAATTATCCAAGGTATTTATTATTATTTATTATTTATTATTATTTCCTTTTTTTTTTTTTTTTTACTTTTTTAGAAGTTTTTTTTTTTTTTTTTAAATTGTTCTTTTTTTATTTAAATTAAATTATTTATTACATTATATTATAATACAATAAAATATTATATTATAATATATTATTATTATATAAAATTAATTTATTTTATTGTAATCCAATGATAAACTTTAAATAATATATTTTGATTATCTTTATGTACTACAATTTTAAATTTTAATTTGTTTTTTTTTTTTTTTTATTTATTATTAATCATAATATATTAATTTTTGTTTTTTAATATATTATACATATTTTCTATGGTTTAAAAAAAAAAATTTTTTTTTTTTATTAATAATACTGTTATATCGATATAAAAAAGGAATTAAAGAAAAAAAAAAAGTTCGGTATATTTTTATTTTTTTTTTTTTAAACAAAATAAATTTAAAAATTTAAAATTATTGAAGGTAAAAATATTTATGTATTTATTTAAATTTAAAGAATACAAGAATAAATATAGATATTTTTATTTTAAAATTTAAAAAGAAAAAAAAAAATATTATAAACATTTATTAATATTTTTCAATATATATATATGGTTTTTTCATTATATTTAATATAGATGAAATCCTATTTATTATTTACTTTAGTTATTGCTTATTTAGTTGCTTTCGCAAAATCTCAACAATGTGATAAACTTGCATTTGAAGATTGTGTCAGAATCAGAACAGAATCTCGTGATAATTTCTGTTCTACAAAGCAAGAAGAATTAGCTAAATGTAATTGTGTATATGATTCTTTAATTGTTGCTTGTTATGATTTATGTAGTGATCAAGAAACTCTTGCTGCTAGACAACAATTGGAAGCTGAAATGAATTCTCAATGTTCAGCTGCTAGTATAGATCCAAAAAATATTCCAGCAAATGTTTACAATGAAGCTGGTGTTACTAATACTGGTAATCAAGTAACTACTCAAGCTAATCAAGCTAATCAAGCCAGTCAAGCTAATCAAGCTAATCAAGCTAATCCAATGGCAACCACAGCTCCAGGTACTACTCAAGGAACTCAAAATGGTTCTCAAGTTAACACTACTCCAACTAAGGATGATTTTGCTGATGGTGCTGAATCAAATACATTCTACACTACTTTAATTGTTGCTAATATTATGTTAGTTATTTCACTTTTAATTTAAATTTAAGCAATTTTTTATTTTTTTTTTTAAAAAAAAAAAAAAAAACAAAAAAACAAAAAAACAAAAAAACAAAAAAAAAAAACAAAAAAAGAAAGTAAAGAAAATATATATTTAAAATATTAAAACTATCTATATTTATTACTTCTTTAATTTAAATAGAATAAATAAATTATTGAAATAAATAATAAAAATATAAAAAATTTTATATGAAATAGAAAAAATTTAAAAAAAATTAAATAAACAAAATAAAGTAAAAAATAAATTTTAAAATATTTTCAATTCATTTATAAATTCTAAATTAGTAAAATATAAATCTTAATATTTATATTTTGTTATAGTTGTTAATTTATTTTTATATATTATATATTTTATTATTATTATTATTATTAATTTGTTTTAATTAATTAATTATTTTATTTTATTTTATTTTATTTTTTGTATTTTATTTTATTTATTATTTTTTTTATGTAATTTTAAAGATTTTCTATAATCACTATATGTCTTTTTTCTAAATTTTATTTTTTCTTTTTCTATATTATATATAATAATGAAAATAAAACTTTTTTTTTTAAGTTAAAATTTCATCATCACTATAATTATTAATAGTATTATTATAAATTACATTATTTAAACAATTAGATAAGTTATTATAATAACATTATATTCTAATAAAAACAAAACAACAAAAAAATATTAAAGTAAAAATAAAAAGGATAATAGAAAAAAAAAATATGTATGTATAATTAATAGATTTGGTATATTATTATTAAAATAATCTATTAATTATAAAATTAAAAAATTGTTGAATTTTAAATATCTATTTTTTTATAATTTAATTTTGGAGAATTTAATATTTTTTGCATACTATAAATATTGATAATGCACTTTGAATCAATATTGAGAATCCTATACCAAGAATTAATCTTTTAAATTTTGGTTCCTATAAATATTTAAATAAAAATAATTAATTATTATTATTATTATTATTATTATAATAATAATAATACTAAAATTATGATTTTTAATTTGTTAAATATTTTTTTATTATTAATATAAATTTACTTACCAGTTCTCCTTTTCTATAATACTATATTATATATACATATATTTTAATTTAAAAACGGTTAGGTTATATTATTAATTATTTATAAAATTAATTATTTTTTTATTAATAGTAATTTATTATTATATTAAAATAAATAACAAATTCTGGGCATGAATTTTTTTTTTTTTTTTACCTTAATCTAAATAATTCAAAAATTATATAATTTTATTAAATAATAAAAAATTTGTTATTTTTAATTTTATCCGAAAAAAATTTATTATAAAGATAAAACATATATATATATATATTTTATAAAGAAATTACATATATATATTTTTTGTAAACTTACTAATTTTAATTCACAATAAAAATAACCAACAAGGCAGGCATCTTATAGTTTAATAAATATATTTTCAATTAATATAAAAAAAATTATTAAAAATGTTAAAAACAAAACCAAACAATAATAATAAGAAAAAAAAATATTAACATATACCTATCAATATACACATATGACGTTCTTTTATTCCTACGATAATAAGATATACGAATGTACCCTGAAAATAAAAATAATAATTAATTATTGAGATTTCATAATTGATTTTTAAAAATAAAATTATAATAATAATTTTAGAAATTTACCAAGACAAATAGTATTGCAAGTGCTGAATAAAAATAAATTTCAACATATAAAATTTAGTATTTATTTCATTTTTTTTTTTTTTTTTTTTATATAATTATAATTTATAATAATACCTTCTAATGTTAAATCTAAAACTCTATCCTGAGTAAATAAAATTGTTTTTACAGTTGAAAATTAATATATTATTATTACATAATTAAAAAATTAAATTTATAAAACTTACAATTTTTGTATTTTTAAATATTCTATCATATAAACTGAAACGAACTCGACCTTCTTCAAGACTTCTATATGAAGAAGCTGACATTTTATGTTTATCGTTGATAATAAATTTTATTTAAAGTAACTGTAAATGATATTTTGATTGATATGAAATTGCTATTAATCGTTTTATCTTTGTATCTATTATTTTAATATATATTATTAATTATTTTATTAATTAATACAAATAATTGTAATAATAATAATAATAATAAAAATTATAAGTTGAATAAAAATATATATAGTTATACATACTCTATATCATTTCTTTAATTTCTAATTTCTCAAAATTTTTCTTTTAATATATTTTAAAAAAGAAAAAAAAGGAAGGAATTTTAATTTTTAGAAACTTTAATGTTTTTACAGTTTATTAATTTTTTATTGTTTTATTGTTTTTTATTTTTTAATTTTCTTTTTATTTTTGTTTTTATTTTATTTTTTTTTCTTTTTCTTTTTTTATATTTTTATTTTTATTTTTATATTTTTATTTTTATTTTTTTTTATTATTTTTTATTTTTTATTTTTTTTTTGTTAATTTTGATTTTATTTAAAGTTTAATTTGATATTGACTTTTTTGCATTATTATAACTTTATATTATTTATTTTTTTTTATTCATTTATTAATTTCTTTTATAATTTTTATATTTTTATTATTTGTTTTTATATAGTAATATAATATAAAGGTTTTTATTTTATTTTATTGTTATTATTATTTTTTATAATTATAATTATTGTTATTGTTATTGTTATTTTATTTTATTTTATTTTATTTTTCATTATTTTTATTTTTATTTTCAAGGAACAGAAAGAAAAAAAAAATATACAAAATTACCAAAAAGTATTATTTAATATAACAGAAAAAACAATAACAAATAATATAAAAGTATAAAAAAAACACAAAATAAAATTTTTAATAATTTTCAACTTTATTAACTATTTAGAGATTATTAATTTATTTAATATATTAATTCAAATATATTAAAATAATTAAAAATGTATACATTTTTTAATCAAACTATATTTTAATATTTTACAAAATTTATTAATAGATGAAATAAAAATTATTATAAATTATTATTTTTAATTTTTTTATATAATTAATAAAAATTGCTTTTGTCTTGGTTATTTTTTAGGGGAAAAGAATATTCAAGAAATAAAAAAAAAAGGATTTATTAACTTATATATATAAATAAAAATGGTAGTTGAAAAAGAAACTAATAAAGAAAATATTAAGAACATTAAAGAAGAATTAGATAAGAAACATGCATGGGTTAAAGAAATGAGAAAAAAATTTTGTGTAAGAAAAGAGTTTGAAAATACCAAAATTTTAATATTAGAGGATGGAACATTAAATCAAGAGTAATTATTATTTTTTTTATATCTAATTAATTACATCATATAAAGTTAAAATAAAACTTACATATGTATATTATATATTATATATTTTTATATTCATTAAAAAATAATTTTGATAAAATTGTTAATTGTAATTTTTATACTAAAATGAAATATTAATCAAAAAAGTTATTTCCGTTTATCAAAAGGAACAGTACTAAAAACTAATGAAGTAAGGAAATGGACATCAATTGAACGTGGTTTATTAATAAAAGGAATTGAAAAATATGGAATTGGACATTTCCGTGAAATTTCCGAAAATTTATTACCAAAATGGGTATGTAATAATATATTAATTTTTAAGATTTTTTTTTTGAAAATTAATATTAAATCAATAAAATATTAAAGATATATATAATTTGATTGTTATTACATTTGAAAAAAAAAATAATATTTAAAAATTATAACATTAAATTATTTTTATTTTTAAACTTTATTTTGTTTTATTTCAATTTTTTTATATTATAGTCTGGAAATGATCTTCGTATTAAGACCATTCATTTAATAGGAAGACAAAATTTAAAATTATATAAAGATTGGAAAGGAAATGAAGAAGATATTAAAAGAGAATATAATAGAAATAAGGAAATAGGTTTAAAATGTAATGCTTGGAAAAATAATTGCTTAGTTGATGATGGACATGGAAAAGTTAAAGCAATGATTGAAGCAACAGAAAATAATTAAAATTAAAATTATAATTATATTAAATTTTATTTATTGAAAGAAAAAATAAAAAATAATTTTATTTTTTTTTTCTTAATTTTCATTTTATTTTTTTGATTCATTATTTTGTTAATACCTTTAAATTTGACTAAATTCAATATTTTAATTAATTAATTTATTTAATTAATCAATTATATCTATTACTATTACATTTTGATAATTATAATTATATATAAAAAAAAAAAAACACATAAAATGTATATTTTATATTTTCATAATAAATATATAATAATTTATTATTAGCATGTCTCTATTATCATAATTATTAATAGTTAATAATAAGGGAAATTGTTTAAAAAATTTTAATTGTAATACATTAATAAAATCCGTATTTGCTATATATAATATATACATATTAATAATAATATTATTAATCTTGTTATTTTATTAATAATTTTACAGTTAAGTAATTGATTTTGTCTTTTATTATATAATATATATACAATGGTTAATATAATATTTAGTAAAATGATTGGATAAAATAACTCCAATTAAATATAATTCTTTTTTTAATTTTTTTTTTAATTAATAATTTTTTTAAAAAAAAAAAAAAAAAAAAATAAAAAATTAAAATAAAAGTATAAATTCGAGTTTCTTTTGAAATTAAAAAAAAAGAAATTAAAATTTATAGACTATTTATTTTTAAATATATATATATATTTTAATTATTTATTTTTATTAGTTTATTTATTTCATTTTATAATTTTTAATTTTTAATTTTTAATTAAAATAATAAATTTCAATATGGAATACGAACATTATAATCCAACAATTACTGGTCAAACAATGTAATTATTAATTATTTTTAAAAACAAAAAAGATATTTAATATTAACATTAATAATAATATTATTAATTACATTAATGATTAAAAATATAATATTAAGAGAAAAATAAAAGAATAATATATTTAATAATATTAATTGTTTAATAATTTTATTTTATAAATATGCTTTTATACCAAATTTATATTTTATATAGTCTTTGTTGTAATTGTGGTGTTTCAATTACACCAAATCCAGCAAATATGTGTATTGATTGTATTAGAAATGAAGTTGATATTACTGAAGGAATTCCAAAACAATGTACTTTAAATTTCTGTCGTTCATGTGAACGTTATCTTCAACCACCAAATTTATGGGTTTATTGTGAATTAGAATCTAGAGAATTATTAGCTTTATGTTTAAAACGTTTAAAGGGTTTAAATAAAGTTAGATTAATCAATGCCCAATTTATCTTCACTGAACCTCACTCAAAACGTATAAAGCTTCAATTAACCATTCAAAAAGAAGTAATTATTTAAAAATAATATATATATATATAAATTCAAATTTTAAATTATTAAAAAAATTCATTTTATTATTATTTTAAAATTTATTTCGAGTAATTATAACATTATAAAATTACTAAAAATTAATTATTATTTACTTTATTTTTTTTTTTTTCTTTCTTAATAAAAATTAATTTATTTATCTTTAATAGGTTTTTGCTAATACAATTCTTCAACAAGTCTTTGTAGTTACATTTTTAGTTTGTAATCAAATTTGTGGAGATTGTACAGATGCTGCTGCTAAAAATACATGGAGAGCTTGCGTTCAAGTTAGACAAAAAGTTAATCACAAAAGAACTTTCTTCTTCTTAGAACAACTTATTTTAAAACATAACGCACAAAGAGATGCTAATAATATTAAAGAAGCTAAAGATGGTATCGATTTCTTCTATTCTCAACGTTCTCATGCTATTAAAATGTTAGAATTTTTACAAAGTGTCACACCATTAAGGTAATATATATATATATAAACATAATTTTATATATAAATTTATATAATTATAATATTAATATAAATATAAAAATTCATAAAGAAAAAAAAAATGATAAAATAAAAAATATAAATTTATATAATTATTGTTAATACTTGTAATAATACATTTTTAATATATAAATAATTTTTAATATTTATTACATTTAATAATATATTTTTAAAATATAAATAATTTTTATTATTTATTATATTTTTAATGATAACTTTTCATTAATATAAATAGAGTTAAAACTTCAGAACAATTATTATCTGCTGATGTACATACTGGTAGTAAAAACTACAAATTTACATATTCATGTGAACTTATTCCAATTTGTAAGGATGATTTATTATGTCTTCCAAGAAAGGTTGCACATAACTCTTCTATGATTGATCAATTATGTGTTTGTTATAAAATTAATAATTCTATTCAAGTTATTGATCCAAACACAATGAAACGTATGTTATAATTATAATTATGATAATTACATTTATATTATAATTTCTTATTTTATTATTTATTTAAATATATATATGTATATATAACCAAAAAATATTATATATTAATTATTTAATTATTTTTAAATATTTAAATATATAATTATTATTATTATTTACGAAAAAAAAAAAAAAAAAAAAATAAAAAAAATTGAATAGTTGCTGAAATTAGACCACAAACTTACTGGACAAATCCATTTTCAAGTCTTTGTAGTTATCAAGATTTAGTTGAATATTATATCATTGATGTTTTAGAATATGGACCAAGAGCTGGTAAATTCCAACAAATTACCGTTGAAGTTTCATTATCCAATGACTTTTCAAATACCTTTATTGCAAGAACTCATCTTGGTAATATTTTAAAACCTGGAGATCATGCATTTGGGTAAGAAATTTTTTTTTTTTTATTTTTATTTTTACAATATTATATTTATAAATATATCATGTATAATTATTAATAATTAATATTAAATAAATACTAAAAAATTTTATTAAATTATATAATAATTTTAATTTTTAATTATAATTAATTATATTAAAAATTAATAGTTATAATTTAGCTTCTGCCAACTTTAACCACAACGTTTTTGAAGAATACTCAAAATCAAATAATGTACCAGATGTTGTATTAATTAAGAAATCATACCCAAGCCGTAGAAAGAGAGTAAGAGCTCGTCAATGGAAGTTAAAGGAACTTGCTATGGAAGAAGAAAATGCTGGTGAAAAGACTAAAGCTGAAGTTGCTAAGGCTGAACAAGATTATGAACTCTTCTTAAGAGATATTGAAGAAGATCCAGAATTAAGAGGAATGATCAACCTTTACAAGAGTAAGTTTTAAATATATATATATATATATTTTTTTTTTTTTTTTTCTTTAAATTCTTTAGATTATGATTATTATATAAAAATTCTTTTTATTCGAAAAACAATGATGATATTAATTATTATTTATAATTATTATTATATAGATCCAAATGCTACTGCTCAACAAGATGATGAAATGTTAGATGAATCTGAAGCTGAAGAAGACTTCCCAGAAATTCAATTAGAAGAATTATTAGATGAATTAACATTAGAAGATAAGGAAGATGTTGAAATGGAATAAACACAAAATATATTAAATATTTTTAAATATAGATAAATCATTGATATTTTTATATCTTTTTTTTTTTTTTTTTATTAATATTAAAAAAAAAAAAAAAAAAAAGGCAAAAATCTATTTAAATTTATTTCTATACATATAATAAAAAAACATTTTTTTTTATATATTTATTTAGTAAATATTATATAATCAAAAAAAAAAAAAAAAAAAAAAAAGAAAAAAAAGAAAAAGTAAAAAAGAAAAAATAATATTTATATAGATAACATAGATTAAGTTTATAAACATAAATCATATTAAATAATAGAAATTATTTGCATTATTCAATAATTAAAAATAATTTATATCAAATAAATAAAACAATTAGTATAATCAAAAAAAAAAAAAAAAAAAATGAAAAACGATTCTTTTTTTTTTTTTTAATTATAATTATAATTAATATATTCAAAACATAATATTAATAAAAACATTTTATAAAATAATAATAATATATGGATATTTTACTTTTTTTTATTTTTATAATTACTATATTATTCCACGTTCAAAATTTACAAATTTTATTATAATTATTTTTTTATTTATTTATTTATTTATTTATTTATTTATTTATTTATTTATTTATTTATTTATTTTAATTGTAAATATATTATATTTTTTTTATTATATTTTTTTATTTATTTTTATAATTTATTTTTATTATTTTTTTTATTGTATTTATTTGATTTTTTATTTACTTATCTATTATATTATATATATTAATTTACTTATTAATTATTTTATTTTTTATTTAAAGGGAAAAAACAAAAAAAAAGAAAAATATACATTTCAGAAAATCTCTAATATTTTAATAGATATATTGAATTAGATTATTCTAATATTATTTATTAATTATTAATTTATTAAGAAAAAAAATTTTTTTATATTAATATTAATATTGATATTAATATTATTAATATTATTAATTATTATTAATTATGATTATTATTATTTTTTATCTTCTGAATTTATAAGCATATCGGAAAATCTTTGTTGAATTTCTCTGTAATGTTCTAAATCTTTTTCTGATACAGAAGGAATTAATTCATTAAGAGCATTTTGGAAATCTTCTTTTGTAACTTGAACAGTTTTTTCAGATTCTTCTGCCATGTTATCTAAATAGTATGCAGGTGTTATTGGATTGGCATTTTTATTTTCACTATTTAATTCATCTATTAAATATATATATACATATATATATATTAACAATAATACATTAATACAATATCAAAAATTATAATATTATTATATTATTATATTAATATTTCTATATTAAAATTTTAATTTAGAAATAAGAATAATGAAATGATAATATTAATAATAATATACTTACCTATTTTTTTATCGATATGAGATATTGTTCTTATCATTGCCTTTAAAATTGCATCTGAACAAAGGGCATAGAAATCAGCACCAGTATAATTAAATGGACATTGTTCAGCAATTTCAGCTAAATCAAGATCTGGATGAAGATTAAACTTTCTTGTTAATGCTTTTATAATATGTAATTGTGATTCATGATCTTGTGATACACCAAGATATAATAATTTATCAAATCTATGTTATATATATATATATAATTAATATATAATTAATATTATTGATTATGGTTATTTTAATATTTAATTAATAGTTATATATATATATATATATTTTATTCTATAGATCTTATTTTATTATATATATATTTTATTACCTTCCAGGTCTTAATAAAGCAGGATCAAGAAGATCAGGTCTATTGGTAGCACCAATAACAAATACATCACCTGCAGCATTATTACCATCACCTACACCATCTAATTCAGCTAAAATTTGACTTACAATACGATCCATAACACCACCAGAATCACCTTTAGCACCACGTTTTGGTGCAACAGAATCTAATTCATCAAAGAATACTACACATGGTCTAGCATCTCTAGCTCTTTGGAATACTCTACGTACATTAGCTTCAGATTCACCAACATACATATTTAATAATTCTGGACCTTTAACTGATAAGAAATTCAAAGATAAGGTTGTAGCAATTGCTTTTGCAACTAATGTTTTACCTGTACCTGGTGGTCCAAATAATAATATACCAGATCTCTTTTTCATACCACTGGCAAAAAGTTCTGGATGTTCTAATGGTAATTGAATTGTGTCAAGAATATCTTTTTTAACATTTTGTAAACCACCAACGTCATCCCATGTAACTTTAGGAATCTATTTATTTATAAATATATATATTTTTTTTAAATAAATAATGAATAACAAACAAATAAACAAACAAACAAACAAACAAACAAATAAATAAATAAATAAAAATAAAATAAAAAAATAAATAAAAATAAATAAATAAATAAATAAATAAATAAATAAATATATATATATTTTACCTTTGGTGCACCAATACTATCAGAATGATCTGCTCTAGCTTTTTCTAAAGCTTTATCAATATCTTCAGAATTAATAATAACACCAGCTCTTATAATATCATTTTCATTAATATTAACTTTTTTAGTTTTCCTGTAATATTTATAATAAAAGTTAATTAAAATGATATATAAAAAATACATATATTATAATTAACAATATAAATAATAATAATAATAATAATAATAATAATAATAATAATAATAATAATAATAATAATAATAATAATAATAATAATAATAATTAATAATATATTAATTGATTATATATATAAACTCACAATGAATTTAATATTCTTTCTAATGCTAAACTTCCTGATCTTGCAAATAAATCACTAATATCTTTTGCTACAAATGCTGCAGTTTGAGTTGCTAAATTTTTAAGAGAAATATCTGGAGCTAATGGTATACCTTTAGCAATAAATTTTATAATTTCTAATCTTTCACTTTCTGACGGATTCTATTATTAATTTAAAATTATTAATAAAAATATTAATTATTAATATTAAAAAAATTTTTTTATTAATTAAATAAATAATACATACATTAATCTTAAATTGATAACGGAATAATGATTGAATATTAGTTGATAATTTTTCAATATCATCTGTAGTTGCAATAATAAAGCATGGAAGTTTTAATTTTCTATGACTATCAGAAAATTGAGCGATAATATCATTAAATACAGATATTAATTTGGAAGCTTTTTATTTTATATATATATATTTTTTTAGTATATATATATATATTAATATTAATAATAATTTATAAATTTATAATTAATATAATTATATTTTAAATAAATATTATGTTATTATTATCCAAAATATTATAATTTATTTTTTATTGATATTAGGATCATTATTCATTATTTATTTTATATATTACCTTGATTCATATCAGATTGATTCTTTTTAGTTAAAGCATGAATATTATTAAGTAAAAAAATACATGGTGTAGCTGATATAACTTTACTACATTCCAATCTTAAAGCATTTTCGGTTTTAGTTTCACTTTCAGCTAAAAGTTCAAAACAATTTTTTTCATAGACATTAATACCTAACATTTCTGAAATAGAATAAACAATAGTTCTTTTACCAACACCTCTTGAACCATGTAATAATATATTACATGAAAGATTATACTCTAAAGATTCGGGTAATAATGATGAAGAAATAATATTATATATAGTTGAAGCTTCATTTTGTTCTCCATCTCCTAAAACTTTTGGATAATTTTCTATTGTATATTTTTTAATAAAACAAATATTCATGTAAATTAAATAATAATTATTATTATTGAAAAAAAAAAAAAAAAAAGTAAAAAATTTTTATATATAATTCCAAAACATACCAATATTATAATATGAATTTAATCCTGAAGGTATTATTGAATGTGATACACCTACTTGCATTAATTTTGTTGTAACTGGATCAAATATACCGAATGGTAAATTAGATGATACAACTTTTGTAACTTTGAAAAATAAAATACGTAATTTATGGTTTCTATTAATATAAATACATATATATACAATACATTAGTATGTTAATATAAAATAAAAATTATATATATAATAAAATAATAAAACAAATATTTTATTTATTTTATTATTATTGCTCATTTCATACTAACCTACTAGAAAAATTATTAAAATCTTCTTTGATATTAAATTTTACTTTTTCATCTATATATATATTTATAAATTAATATATTAAAATTTATAAAATTTAATATATATATATATATATATATATATATACAATAAAAGTTTTATATATTAATATACCATCAACAATAACTGGAATTAAATCATCTAAATGAACTACTTTTTTAGTTTTAGTAAAATTAATTTTAAGTAAATTTAATGCATAATCTAAATAGCGTTTTTCATTTGTATATGGTGATGCAATTCTAGATAATGTGACATCAGTTGCTACAGGTGGAATATAGTGACTATCAAATGAATATATATATATTTGATTATTATGTTCTTTATTAATATTATTTTGTTTTAAACCAAGATTATTATATAATATTGGTGGTAAAAGAATATCTGTTTCACTAATGATTTATCATTAATTATTTAATTATATATATTATATTATAATATTTTTCAATATAAAAGTTAATTCATATAAGAATTAAATAATAATTAATGATATATAACAATAATAAAATTATATTTTATTTTTACCCGATGTC
The DNA here is from genome assembly GCA_002104895.1 of Anaeromyces robustus. Classification (NCBI taxonomy): domain Eukaryota; kingdom Fungi; phylum Neocallimastigomycota; class Neocallimastigomycetes; order Neocallimastigales; family Neocallimastigaceae; genus Anaeromyces; species Anaeromyces robustus. The sequence goes on along the minus strand of MCFG01000046.1, from coordinate 209,340 downwards.
ATCTAATGTATATACTTTAACTGGCCTTATACCATCAGCACTATTACTATTTTTTATTAAAGCCTAAAATATAAAATAGATATTATTGATAACATTATGTTATTTAATAATGATAAAAGATAATTTTATAATGTTAAAAAGACGATGATGATAGATTATTAAAATAAAATAAAATAAAATAAAATAAAATTAAAAAAAATTGTCATATAAAATATGAATTATTATATACCCAATTTCCACTAAATAATTGTAACTTAATTAAAGCTTCGACAGAAACAAAAATTCTAGCATCAGGATCATCTGTCTCTTCAGGTTTTGGTTCTAATAATCTATCTGGAATATTTTCATTTAATAGTTTTGCATTTAAACAAAGTTTACTTGATTCATTAATTTTGGTATATATATCTTTTTTATCATCTAATGAATTAGCGATTGGGAAATATAATGAATTATCATTACTCAATGTTGTTAATTCAGTGGATAAACCTAATAAATTTTCTGGTATTATATTAAAATCATCATTATTAACTTTTTCTTCTTTAGTATCGTTATTATTATCTATTGATTTTTTAGCATGTACTTGATAATTTGATAGGTATATTTTTGTATTTTCATTAACATATCCTTGTAGTACAGGGAGACACATTAAAATATCATATGAATATTGTATATTTTCAGATTCAATTGTTAATGTTGTATTTTGATTAACAATGGTTTTCCTTTTTAATATATAATTTAAAATGAAATCTTTATTTTCTTCAGCTTTAACATATGACATTTCATCATTTGCATTTAAATATACTTCATCTAATTCAATTAATCCTGTTGGTTCTATATATAAATTTTCGATATCTTTTGAAATTGAAGAATGATTATTATACCAAACATCTGATATATAACATAAATATTTCTGTAATATTAAAGATAAATATATATAATTTATAAAATATAAGATATAATAAACAAATTATTACTAAATTATTATGTTTTTGATTTCTAATGAAATTCCTATAACAATAATTTGTATTTTAAATTTATTTAAAATTATATAAACACTTTTAATAAAATAAATTCATATTATCATAAATTTCTTTTTTAATTATTAAATAGTAACCTCTTCATTTTCCATTGAAATTTCATTTTCATTCTCATTGACAATTTCATTTTCTTTCAAATATGCTTCGGTTATAACATTTTCCAATATACCTTTCTTATCATTATTAATTGAAGAATTATGAAATGTTATTGAAATAATTATTTTTTCTAATGGTATGTCGAAAAAAAAAAAAAGAAAATGCAAAAAAAAAAAATATAAATATAAATATAAATATAAATATAAATATAAATATAAATATAAATATAAATATAAATGTAGATATAAATATAAATTATAATAAAAATAAAAATAAAATATAAATATAAATATAAATATAAATATAAATATAAATATAAATATAAATATAAATATAAATATAAATATAAATATTAATATGAATAAAAATAAAAGTATAAATATAAATATATATATATATGAAGATAAATTTTCATTTAAATTTAAATTTCGAAATTAGAAAAATCACTTTAAAATTTATATTTAAAAATTATATATATATATAAACCTTTTTCATTAACAATTCCTGGTAAATATCTTGCACCAGTATTTAAAAGTTCAGTCCATAAATTTTTTGAAAGTTCAACTTTTGAACCTTGAGCTGGACTAAACTTTCTAACAGCTTGTAATTGAATTAAATTCATTTAATAAAATGATTTTATTTATAAATTATAAGTGAAATATTAATAATTTAAAATATTTGATTATATATTTACTGAAATTTTTAAAAAAATCTTCTACTTAACCAATCACAAAAAATTATATTAGATATATAATTTTGAATATAAATTATTTTGAAAAAAATAATATATATTTATTAAAAAATTATAAAAATTAAAATTTATATAAAAATCTTTAAATAATTAAATTTTTAATATATATTTAATCATTAAATATTTGTATATATATATTTGGATTAATATTAAATATATATTATCATATCTTACTTTAATAATATCATATTCCATATATGAGTGATAATAAAGCTGAGATTTTTTTAAAAAAAGATTATCATTTCTTTAAACTTGAAAATGATGAATTAAATAATAATAAAATTTTTATATGGACATATTGGAAATTAAATAAAAATGATATTGGAAAGAAAAATAATTCAATAGAAGTTTTTGAAATTATACTTTCAGATGGAGAACGGTTGTGGAGTCAAAATAGTAATGAAATTAATTCGTAAAATATAATATTAAAATTGTATTTAAAAAATATATATTAATGTCTATATTTTTATATATGTAAATTCTTTTTAAATATTTTATAGTAAAAATAAAAGATATTTCTGTATATATAAAAAATATTAAAGAAGAAGATTATTATACCCTAATAAAAAAAGCTTTAACATATACCAAAAAAGATACTGAAGAGAAATTTATATATAATTGGAATTTAAAAGATGATATTGCTAATGTAAAAATAAAAAAAAAAAAGATTTTATAATTATCAATTTTATATAATAATAATAATAATAATAATAATAATAATAATAATAATAATAACAATAATAATAATAATAATAAATATGTAACATTAATATATTAAAATAATTTTATAGCTTACAATAAAATTAGAAATTTCAAATTCAAATGATAACCTTCAAAATAAATTTCAATATCTACTTGGAAGTATTGATTTATTACCAGTAAAATCTGAAAATAGAAAACAAATTTATCAATTAATTTATGAAGATACTGAAAAAGAATATCAAAAATTAAAAGTAATTAAAATAAAATAATCTTTTATATCTATATATAATTTTTTTCTTTATCATAATGACTTGAAATACCCAAATTAATAATTTAAATTTGAATAATTTTGTTTAACATATTATTATATTATATTATATTTATTATTATTTAAATATACACAAAGGATGAAAATTCATTTCTGATAATAACAAATGATTCATTACAAAAAATTCAAAATGAATTCACAGAAAAAATGACCATGATAGTAGAAGATAAAAATAAATTGGAAGAAGTATATTTATTAAAGGTATCCATTTTTTTAAATATTATATATTATATATTATCAATAAATTTATTAAATAAATAATGATATTAATTATATCTTTTTTATTAAATTCCATTAATATCATATTAAAAATAATAATATAATAATAGTTTAGAGAACTGTTAAACGAAAAAAAAAGGAAAATAAAAAATTTAATGATGGTATTAAAAAAAAAAGGTAAGAATGCTATTTTTATTTTACCTTTTCATTCTTCAATATGATAAAATATTAATACATTTACATATTATTATATTTTTTAATATTATATTTTAATTCAATAGAGGAAGTAATAAAAAAGCTAAATCAGGATTTATTAAATATTGAAAATGCAAATTCTAATCATATAGAGAATAAAAATATAAAATTGGAACATTCAAATTTAAGTGCTTTAGGAAAAAGAAAAAGACTTAATAATACAGTATTTGATAGTAGTAGCGATAATGAAAGCGATAAAATGGATGTTGATATAAATTTAAAGAAACATGTAATAAATAATGATGATACTAGTAAAGATGATAGTGAATCATTAAATAATAATACAAGTAACAATAAAGATAATAATAAATTTGACGATAGTAATAAAAATGATAATAATAATAATAATAATAATAATAAAACAAGTAATAGTGGCAGTGATAGTGATAGTGATTTCAATACATATAATTTAATACCAAATGTTGAAGTTAGATCATATACAGGTATGAATAAGATGCCTTCTTTAAGTAGTTCAATTGATTTTCCTATTTTAAGTACTCCAACAAAAAATAGAAACCAAAATAATGTTTTAACTACACCAACAAAAACAATAACTGATAATAATAAAGTTTTTAGTTCACCAATACCAATTAAAAAACAAGATAAATCAAAAGACGATGATAGTAGTACTTCAGATGATGATATTGATAAATTGCTAGAACTAATTTAGTAAAATAAAAAATTAAAAAAAAAAAAAAAAAAAAAAAAAAGATAAAGAAAAAAAAAATTTTTTTTCAAAATTATTTATAATTTTACTTTTGTAGATAAAATAATTATTATATTTAATATTTTTTATTATAAAAAATGATATAAAGTTTATATATGTATATTATCATATTTATAAAGTACAAATCATATTATTTTCTTTTTAATATTAATAGATTAAGTAAAGTTTAATACAATAAAAATAATTTTAATTTTTAACTTAATTTAGTGATGTTTTTGAAGAAGATTTTTTCTTAGATAAAGCAGAATTTGATCTCTTCTTTAAAGAAGAAGTTGAATTCTTTGCACTATTATTTAAATCAAGTCCAATTTCAACCTTACTTAATGTTGATGTTTTTCTATCAATATAATTAATTATTTTTAATATAATTAAATATATGTTTTAGTTTTTGTTTTTTTTTTAATTTAATCTAATTTAATTTAATTTAATTTATTTTTATTTCATTTTTTATTATTTTTTATTTTTTTTTTTATCTTTTTATTTTTACTTTTCTTTCTATTTTATTTTACTTACGAATAATTACTCAATCTGGAACTTGCTCTGGAACTTGCTCTCGATTCAGCTCTTGATTCAATTCTTGGTTCAATTCTTGATTCAGCCCTTGAAGTAGCCCTAGAATTACTATGTACACTTAATCTAGAATTTGCTCTTGATGATGCTCTTGAATTAGGATTTGATAATTTATCCAATGAACCATGTGATGATAATGAATGTCTAGATAAAGCTTTGGCTAATGAAATACCAATCTTATTATATATTATATATATAATATATTATTATTATTAATTTATATAATTAAATATATATATATATATATATTGTATATCATTAAATTATTAAATATAATTTACCTTTTCAAATTCTTCATCAATTTTTAATTTTAATTCTGGATTTTCATTTATTAATTCTGCAATTTTATTGATCAACATTGAATAACACTCTTTCAATTCTTTTAAAGAAACTTCAAATTCTTCTGGTAAGAAGTCATTTTTCTTTAATCCATTTTTCTTTTTAATTTCTAAAAGCATTCTATAATATGTACATATATATTAATATATATTTAAATATTTAAATATATTTATTCATTTAATTATATGTATTTTGATATTCAAATTAATTAATTGCTGATTTATTATAATATAAAAATTATATATACTTTTCCGTAATATTATATATTCTTTTCTTTTTTTGTTCTTGTTCTTCTAGTTCCTTATTAATTGTTCCAATTTTTGATTCTAAAAATCCAATATTTTGTAAATGATTTTTTTCATCTTCAGCTAAAGAAGCAATAGCTTTTTCAAGATGTGCTAAAACTTCTTGGAAATCTAAAATTTCTTGTCTTTTTTCTTTATATTTTTCAGTAGCAGCTTTATATTGCTAAAAAATAAATATGTACCAATATATATAAATAAATGATTAAAATTAAAGTATGTAATATAATAAATATTAATAATATATTTTGAATATATACTTGTTCTAAAAGTTCTTTTTGTTCTGTTTCTTTTATTGTAATTTCACCATATGATATTCTATAATAAAAAGAATAAATTATTAATTAATTATTTTTATATTTATAACATTTATTATTATAATTATAATATGTTATTGCGTACGATTGACGATATTGTTCATTTTTAATATTCATAAGTTTTAATGTATTTTCTAGTGCTTTAATTTCTTTTTCTGCTTTTTTAATTGCATTATCATATTCATCACCTTTTTTCTGAAGTTCTTCTCTTTCCTATTTTTTATATCAAATATAATTTTAATATATAAAAAAGTAAAATGTAATATAGTACAATTATTATTATTATTATTATTATTATTATTATATATTAATAAAAAAATAATAATAAATAAATAAAACTAACTTGTGCTGCTTTTATAACATAATAAGCTTGCGAATGTTCTTCTTCATCATTTGGAAAATGTGTAATTAAAATTTCATATCTTTTCTTAAGTTTATCTAATTTATTTAATCTTTCATGATATTCAGTATTTGCCATGTGTCTTTCATCTTCAGCTTCTTTAACTTGAAGTTCAAGCATTTCTCTATGAACATTTATTTCATTGTTTCTTTCTTCTAATGCATATTGTAATTGAAGTTGTCGATTTTCTAAAGAAAAGACCTTTTTTTATATATTATTTAATGTAAAATCATAATAAATGTTATATATATTATTTTTTTTTCCAATTTATTCATTATTTCTATATATACCTCATCTGCTCTAGCATTTAAATAACTTTTTAATTTCTTTAATTCTAATCTTAATAAATTTTCATCAACAATGGCTTCTTCTTTATCTCTAATTCTTGCGTTTAATTGATCAGTCTATATAAAAAGAATTAATAATTAAAAATTCCATTATTATTATTTTAAATAAAAAATAATAATAGCTAATATAATAGAACTTAGTATTAAAAGTATATGTATTTACAGCTCTACTATTAGATAACTCCAAATTTTCAATTTCATTAATAATATTACTTTTTTCTTTATTCAATGTCTCCATTGATTTACTTTCTTTTCTATAGTTGATAATATATTATATATTATAATAAAATTAAAATTCAAATAACTATAAATTATTTTTATAAATAATTTATTGAAATATTAAAAAAACCTTAATTCATCCTGTAAATGTTTATATTGAGTTTGTAAAATAGAACATTTTTTATTATTTTCATCTAATTGTTGGGTTAATTCTTCTATTCTTTTATTAAATTCTTCTTTTTCTTCATCAGTTCTTTCACCTAAAATTCTTCTAACTTTACGTTCTAATTGTTGAATTTGATAATCTTGATTATATAGAATAGTTTGTTTTCTTAACGTTTCCTGATCTAATCTTCATTATTATAATTATGATTATGATTATGGTTACGATATTTATATTTAATTTTTAAATAGTAAAAAATATTAGCATGAAATTTTTTATCATAAATATAAAAGTTTAAAATCGACATACTTATGAATTTGACTAGAAATATTCTTTAATATAGATTCACTACCATTAACTTCACCATTCAAAACTTGTTCCTCATGCTTTTGTTTAAATATTATTTGATTTAATTTAAAATCTATAATAATATTAAATAATATAAATATAAATAATAAATATTAATAAATTTATCACAAATATATATATACTTACGTTTATCATGAAGAACTTTTATTTCTTTATCTAAATTATTATATCTTTGTTCATCTTTTTTATATATTTTTTCGAGCTAAAAAGTTAAATATAAAATACATTAATAATAATTATGTGTTAATATAATTAAAATGATAATTAAATAGATAGTTAATGAAATATATTATAAATTTGTAATATATATATACTTCATCAATTTTTTGTTCAAGAGTAAATTTTTCATTAGTAATCTCTTTTAATTTTTCTTTTATATTTATATTATTCTCTTTTTCTTTTTCTAATTGGACAAATTTTCTTTGAATATTTCCTTTTAAATTTCCAATTTCATTTTTCTTATTATTTAAATTATTTGAGGCTTTATAATAAAAATTTAAATTATAATTAAAAATATGTTTTTTTCTATAAGTGTTATATTTTTTATTAAACTAATTATAAAGATAGAATATATTTACTATCATTTAACGTTTCTTTCAATATTTCAACTTCGTCTTGAAAATTATAATAGTTATTTTGTAATTCTGCTAACTCTAGTCTATTATTTTAATATAAATTTTGTGTAAGGTTTTAATTTAATATAATGTATATATTGATACAAATAATAATAATAATAATAATAATAAAATTTATTGATATATTCTATTTAATTTACTTTGCTTTACTCAAGTATCTATCATATGCTTGAATTTTTTTATCGATTTCATTATTATTTTCATTTTGAGAATTCAAAAATTCTTGTTTCTCATCAATAATAATGTTTTTATTTTTTAAATCATTCTTTAAATAATTAATAATATAATAATATAGAAAGTAATTGAATAAATAAATTGTATGATATATTTAAAATATTATAACTACAATGTAAACCTTATATTTTTCCTGTCTTGCTTGTAAATCTTTAATATCATTATCACATTTTTTCATTGTATCGATTGTTTTTTCCCAAGATTCTAATAGATTTTGCCTTTCTTGATATAATTTTTTAAATGAAAGTGTTGCATTTTCCAACTCAATTTGTGAAACCTTAGTTTCTGTAATCTATATATTTTTTATTATTTGAAAATTATGAATGATCAATTAAAAATAATTTAGTTCTCTTTTCTTTTTTAAAACAATTGATTTATACTATTTTATATATATATAAATCAATAATACAAACTTCATTATTAAGTGAACTCTTCTTTTTTTGAACATCTTTCATATATTTTTCAATTTGTAATGTAAGGTCCTTTATTTTTGCATCATCTTCTTTTGTATAGTTTAATAAAGCTATATTATCTTCTTCTTTTTCAACTTGAACATGTAACCAAACATCTAATTCTTCTTTTCCCAACTTTAATTCAGTTCTTAATGAATCAATTTTTTCATTTCCACGATAAATATTATTTTGTACTAAATTTAACTTAAAAAATATTTTTAATTTATATAAATTTTTATGTATATGTAAGCTTTATATAATCTCTCTATTAATATTTTTTATTAATAATTAATAATATACGTAATCATATTATTGTTATCTATTTATATTATGAATGCTTACTTCATCAGATAATGATGATATTTTTGTTTCTAAATTTTTTATTTCAACTTTCAATCTTCCACTTTCTCTTTCGGCAAGTTGTTTTAAATGATCCTCAGTTTCAATATTTCTATTTCTTGCATCGCATACACTCTTTTTTTTTTAATCCATATAAAAAATAATATTTAATAAAGATATTATATGTAAGAATATAAAATATATATTATACATTTACCTGAGTATGTAATAATTCTTGTTTAATATTTTTCATATGTATAAGCATAGCATTGATTCTCGATTCATTGTCTTCAATATTTGAATTTAAATCTGATAATTTTGAAATATTTTGCTTTATCTATATAAATTAATTATATATACATTTATATATATATATATAAATTATTAAAACTATTTTATTCTCTATGTTTATAGCAATTAATTTATAATATTTATAGATATACTTCTGCATCAAGCTTTTTATTTTCAGCATTTGCAAATATTGGGAGACTATCAAATTCTTGATTGTTTTGCAATTGAAAATTCTGAATATTTGTTGCTAACATTTTTAAATATTATTACTATGAAATTTAAAGAAGAAAATAGAAAATAAAAAAAATCAATAAACTACTTAAAAAAAATTTAATAGTTGTTTTCATAATAAAAGTTAAAAGGAAAAATTTCTTTAAACTTTAACATATAATAAATTATTATTTCTCTAATACAGTCATATATAATAAAAAATTTTAAAAAACTTTAATTACATAAATTTGATTTAATAAACACTTCTTAGAAACTATATGATTTAAGATTTTATAAAAATTTTTGTTTTTTGTTTTATTGTTTTTTTTTTTTTTTTTTTTTAATCTTTTTTACTATTCAAATTTTTATTTCATTATATTTTATATTTATTTTATTTAATATTTTTTATTATTTATATTATAAATTATATTTTTTATCTTTTAATTTTGATATATATTTGATAAAACATTTTCATAATATAAATATTTAGAAAATATTACTATTTCTATTAATAATAAGAAATCCATCTATAATTTCATTATATTATTCCAATACATTCAAGCATATAAGTCTGAATGTAGTAATAATAAAATATTATTACGAAAGAAGAAAAAATAAAAAAAAAGCTTGAATAATAATATTTATTAAGTAATTGAAATAAAAGGTATTTAATCTGAATGTAATATAATGAATAATTTAAATCCTATTTCATCCTCTTCAGTAAATTCTTTAATAAATGATACTATGCAAGATGACATAAAAAATTCTAAAATTTCAATTTTAAAACAATCAAATTCAAGTTTAGTTAGTACTGAATCTAGAAATTCCAACATTAAAAAAAGTGTTTCAATAAATGAAATTAATGATCAATATTATAAATTAGATGATTTTAATAATTATGATAACAAAGAAAATGATAATCCAGAAAATTATCTTATTAAAAGAAATAGTTTAAACACAATATTACAAAATAACGAACTACCAAATTCAAGACAATCATCTTATCTCGATCTAATAAAAACACCATCTAATGAATCAATTAATGATGAAGACAATGGAACATCATCAAATGTAAGAGAAATGGTTGAAATTATTTTACCAGAAACGAGAATTTTTAAACAAGTAGATCCAATATCAAAATATTATAAAGTACCATTTCATCATTCACGAGTTTCCATTGTATTTCATAAAAAAATATATCCTAGAACAAAAGAAGTTATAAATATAAATTTGTTAAATACAGTTGATGGACCAATTATGTGGAAAATAATCCAATGTAATGTTGGAACCGTAAATTATAATCCTGATAAAGAGTATACTGAATATAATTATAATTTTACTGAATTATTTAGTAGTTTTTCATTTAGTAAAGTTAATGGAGTTGTTGAACCTTTTGAAAAAGAAAAAATATATTTATCATTTCATCCATCAGTACCAGGAGAGTATAATCAACAATGGTATTTACAATGTAAAAGAACAAAAATTATTTTAGAAGTTAAAGGATTTTGTAAGGATAGGTTTGAAAGAAAGAAAAAAGAAAAACCAAATAATACAGAAAGTTATTCATCAGATGAATCTTATTCATCATCATCAGAAGAAGAAGACATATATAGTGATTTACCTTATATACCAATAAATGTTTTCAAATATGATGATTTTGATTCTAATAGTAATCTAAATAATGATAAAAATAATAGCAATGAAAAATTATCAATTATATCATTATCAAATGATGATGATAATGATGATGATGACGATGATGATGGTGATAATGATGTATTTAAAAAGTTTTACAAACTAAATAATAATAAAAATAATGATAAAAATGATAAAAACTCCAATAGTCTTTTCTTTAAAACTAGAAATGTTAATGATGATGATGATAATGATAACAATAAAGATGATGAAGATGAGAATCAGAATGATGATAATAGTGATTCATCTTATCCAAAAAGTTCAAGGAACAAAAATATAGAAGAAAAAGGTAAAAAACCAAAAAAGGATAAAAAGGATAAAAAAAATAAAAAGGATAAAAAGAATAAAAAGAAAAAGGATAAGAAAAAAGATAAAGATGATAATTTAGATGATAATTTAAGTAATTATTCACAAATACCAATAGATTTAGATACCAATAATAATGACAATTTAGTTGTTGATGATAATAATCGACCTAAAAAAGAAACTAACAATCCATTTTATAATAACAAAGAGAATAATGATGATATATTTGAAATAAAGGATAAAAATATAAATTTTGATGATTCTAGTGAATTAAATACAAGTAGTGAATATCCAGATAATATATTTGATCAAAATAATAATCCATATACAAAATATGATCCTAATCATAACTATGACCCTAATAATAAATTTAATCCATATAATAATAAATTAAATCCAAATAATATGTACAATCCTAATAATAAATTTAATCCATACAATAATAATTTCAACCCAAATAATATGTACAACCCTAATAATAAATTTAATCCATATAATAATAACTTCAATTCAAATAACTTTAATAATAATCCTAATATCAAATTTAATCCATATAATGGTTTTAATCCATACAGTCAACTTAATCCAAATAGCAAATTTATACCAAGTAATGAATTTAATCCAAATAACAAATTTAATCCTAATTATAAATTTGATCCAAATAATAAATTTAATCCAAATTATACGTATGATCTTAATAATTCAAGATTTGAACCAAGTAATAAATATAATCCAAGATTTGGATCAAATAATGAATTTAACAGATTTAATACAAATAATAATCTTAATCCAAACACCAATTTTGATCTTTACAACAAATTTAATCCAAATTTCAATTCCTTCAATAATTCAAATAATAACCCTAATATGCAAAATAATAATGATAACAATCAAAATAATGATCTTATTAATGATAATGATAATTATAATAAAAATGACCATTACAATACTATTGATGATGATATAAATCCTAATAATAATAACAACGATAATCCATTTAAAAATAATAAAAATACTAAAAATAGTAGTCAAGAGTATATTAATCCATATTTCCCATTAGTAAAAAATATTAATAATAGTAAAGAAATGCCATCATACTATCACAACAGGTATTGAAATATAAATATATATGAATAATTATAATAGTAATAATTATATATAAAATAATTATATATAAAATAATAAGAATAATATTAATTAATATATCTATTTTTTACTTATTTTATAATTATATTTAATAATAGTAATAATAATATTAATAATGGTAATAATTTAATCAATAGTCACAATACTCTCAATAAAAATAATAATAACACTTTAAAAAATAATAAAAAAGATTTTAGTAATAACAATAATGATGTTAATAATAAAAGTATTAATGAAATAAATAATAATAAAGATCAAAAAATATTGAAAGGAATTATTAAAAATAAAAATGAAAAACAAAATAATAAAAATAGTGATAAAAGAAAAAAGCATTCAGAAAAGAATAATAAAGGTCATACCAATAATAAAAAATCACGAAATATTAAGAAAAAGGAGAAAATAAATATAAATAAAGAGTATAAAAAGGTTAATATCAAACATAAAAAGAGATATAAAAATAAGAAAAGAGAATATTCATCCTCAACAACATTATCATCATCAACAATATTAACATCGTCGTCAATATCATCACAGTCAGTAAATGATACAAATTCAACTCATTCATCAACGTCAAGTAATAATTCCCATTCTGATTCAGAAACATCACAATCTCAATCATCCTCAGAAATATCCGATAGGAATAGAAGTAGAAATATATCAAATTCACCTTCTTTATCATTTTCATCATATAGCAGTAAAAAACTTGATGAAAGATCTTATGATGATAAAGATAATGAATCTCATTATTCATCAGAAGTTTATTCTGTTGAATATTCAAATGATAATAAAGAATCATTTGAATCAGATTTAAATGCTGAAAATGAATATAAACATCATAATACAAAAAATATAAATAATAATATACCAGTAGATTCATCTGAACCTTTTGAAATATCACCTAAACCATCATCATCTATATCAAAACAACAACAAAATGAATATAAAAACCATTATCCGGATCATGACAACAATGGAAATATTATGTATAAATCAACATTAAATAGAAATAACTCTTTCCCATTAGAATCTCAACCTCAACATCATCGTAGTATGATTAAAAACTGTTCATCCAATTCATTAAATTGTCATCCTCCATTATCTTCAATTTCATCTCTTTTTAATTCCAATGATTCTTTATATAATATTAAATTAAAGAATGCTACTTTTACTAAATCATTATACAATAAAAAAATTTTTGAATATCCTAATAATGGAATTACTCCTAATGATAATAATTATAATTTATATAATAATACCCATTCATTCACTCGAAATTTAAATGTTATAGAAAGTGATGAATATGATAATAATCACAATAATATGGATAATAATAATAATAATTATAAAAATTCACAACAAAATCCTAATCCATTTTTTACAAATCATTATTCCTACGATAAAAGGGATAATCAAGATTTGTATAATTTAGTAAAAGATCCATACTATCATCAATTTATACATATTGATAGAAGTGATTATAGTAACAATAGTGATAATAATTCATTTACTTCATTCAAAAATAATATATTAAGCAAAGATAATAAAAAAGTTGATATGGATGAAACTCCTTCTAAAATAAATGATAAAAAAGAAAGCTATAATAATACTAAAATGAATAAATCAAATAATATAAGTGATGAAATAAAAAATACATTTGAGAAAGTATATAACGAAAATAGAAAAGGAAAAGATAAATCAAAAATACATCAACAAAGTTCAAAATTATATAATAATAATCAAACCAAATTTAAAATATTTAATAATAATAATGTATATATAAATGGTGATGATGAATCTAACAAAGATTTTTCAGAAAACTCTATCAGTAATAATGAAAATAATTATCATCAGAAAATTTCACAGATGGGTGATTATGAAAGTAATAGATATAATCATCATCGTCATCAACACCAATATACCAATAATACAAAAAATAGTCATAATCATACTATAATAAATGAAAATTTCAATAAAAGATATCCAAATTCTAGAACTTATTCTGTTAGTAGTTATAATAGATATAGTCAAAGTGATTATGTATCGAGTTCTTTCAAAGATATACTAATACAAACACAAAATGAAGGAGAAATTCAACAATTTATCTCATCAAAGTTAAATCAAATGTTAAGTAATAATGACAGTAAAGAAAAAATAAAATATACCAATAATAATTTAATTAATATATAATATTAATAGATATAACATTATTTATATATATCTTTTATTTTCATTATTTTTTTTAAAAAATTTAATCAAATATATAACAGTATTACTATATTAGCATGTTATAATTTAAAAAAAATTCAAAAAAAATAATAATTTCTTTTTAATTTTATTTGAAATCAATCTTATTTAAATAAAAGTATATTATTTATACTTTAAAACTTTTAACCTAATAATAATAATAATAATAATAATAATAATAATAATAAAAACATTTTAATTAATAAAAAGAAATATTTAATTAATAAAAAATACATATATACTTTATATATTTATATTAATTTTTTTAATTATAATAAATCAATAATAAATATTTTAAAAAAATTGTGATTTTAAATTTTTTTTTTAAAAAAACAAAATAATTAAAGTTTTGTAATTGATATGAATGTATTATGATTGAATTATGAAAATATTAACCAACCAAAATTAAAGTTTTAGGATTTTAAAAAAAAAAAAAAAAAAAAAAAAAAAATATTAAAAATATATTTATTTTTAAATTAATAAAATATTATAATATACCTTTTTTTTTTATTTTATCATATCTCCTCTATCTTCATATATCATAGGAAATATAATTGTATAAGTAATTATCAATCAAAAAATAAAAATTTAATAAAATATTAATAAATTTATTATATTTATAATTATTCTTATTTTTTGCTTAAATAAAAATAATAAAAATAAAAGTAAATTTTTAAAGGAAATTTAAAATCTCAGTAAAAATTTCATTAAAATTTTAATATAAAGCTTATAATAAATATTAAAGTTTCAGTATATTTTTATAAAAGATTAAAATATACTATAATTTAAAATCAAAAAAGTAATTAAAACAATAAATAATAAATACTAGATATAATATTTTTTTTAGAAAATAAGTGGGGGAATATAAATAGAAATAAATATACTATAATAATTATTATCATTTTCAATATAATTCCTAAATCACATCTTTTATATAAAATTCTTCTATTATTAATATATTTGAGTATAAATAATTTTCATATATCAGTATAAAATATAGAAATTTATTAAAATGCTATTATTGAAAAAGATTTTTAACTTACAAAGTCATCGGGCATTTTTAATTACAAAATTTATATAAATTATAATAAATATAATAAATTATTATATAAAAACTTAATAAATTTATTTATATATATTATTTATTATTTATTTATATTGTATATTTTATTTATTAAATTATTTATTTAATAATACATTCATTCATTTATTTTTTATTTATTTTTAATGAATAAATTAATCATTCATTTATCAATATTAATATTTATATTAATTATAAAGTATATTAAATATGGCTAACAAACGTAAGGCAAATAATAATGATGATATTCAACAACAACCTTTAAAAAGATCTGGAACTGACCTTTTATGTAATTATCAAAAAAAAAAGTTTTTTTTTTAATATAATAAATTTAATAATCAAAAATATTCGAGCTTTCAACTAATAATCTTAAAAAATAAAAATATATTAATAAATAGTCCAAAAAATGGCCTCAGCTTTACCAAAAGAATCAACAACTGTTGGTGAAGTTTTTGTTATGTAAGTTAAAATATTATATATTATTTTATAAATATTCATGTTAATTAATTTATAATGTATATATTTTTCTCATAATAAATATATAATTTTAATTATTAAATTTATTAATAATAATATTATATATATTATAATATAATAAATATATCTTAAAAAGGGGTTCCGGTGAATGTGGTCAATTAGGTTTAGGACCAGATGAAGTTGAAAGATTAAGACCAGCTAAAATTAAAGTTTTAGCTGATAAAAATATTACTGATATTGTTGCTGGTGGTATGAGTACCTTTGCTATTAGTAATCATAATGTATGTTACATTTATTTCAAAAAAAAAAAAAAAAAAAAAAAAAAAAAGAAGTTATAAATAAATTATTTTTTCTACTTTATCATACATATATATAATTAATTATTTATGAAAAAAAAAATAAAATTAAAATAAATTTTAATAAATTTTAAAAATATATTTATAAAATATAAATTTATATATAGAATACTCAAACTATTTATTCTTGGGGTTGTAATGATCAAGGTTGTTTAAGTAGAGGAAATGAAGAAACTGAAGTTTTTCCAACTGAAGGTTTAGAAGATGTTCATGTTGTTGAAATTGCAGCTGGTGATTCAATTACAGCTGTTTTAAGTGACAAAGGTTTAGTTTATGCTTGTGGTACCTATCGTGTAAGTATATTCAATATTAATAAAATATAAAAGAATTTAAAAAGAAATAGAAAAATAAAAATATAATATAATATAACATGATATAAAAAAATTATTTATTATTAATTAGTATTGATTAATTGTTATAATTATTGACTATATATCATCTATTATATATTTCAATATTATATTGTTTATAATATTGATTAATATTAATAGGCTAATAATGGTATTTTCGGTTTCGATACAGGATCAAGAGAACAAAGAAAATTTGTTCGTGTTGAAGGTATAAAAAATGTTATTTCAATTGCTGCTGGTGCTAATCATATAGCTGCTATTACTGTTAATGGTAATTAATTTTATTATATATAAGAAAAAATTATATAAAAATTAATATTTTTAGTATTAGAATTTAATATGATATTATAATTTAAAAATTTTTAATATATCATAAATAATAATCAATTAATAAATTTATAAAATAATAATAAAACTATATATAATTAATACTTATATATATAAAGGTAAACTTTATACATGGGGTGTTGGTGAACACGGAGAATTAGGTAGAAGAATTATGGAACGTCATAAGGTTGGATCATCCTTAATTCCAAGAGCTATAAATTTCACAAGAGGTACTAAATTTGTTAAAGTTTATGCCGGTGGTTATCATACTTTCGCTGTTACAAATAACAATGAAGTCTATACCTTTGGTTTAAATAATTATGGTCAACTGTATGATTATTTTTCTCTTTTCTTAAAATGATTATATATAAATATATATACTTTTTAATAGAGTATTCAGTAAAGCATTAATAAAATCAAATTTATATAATATTATTTTAATATAGTGGTTTAGGTGATGAAATTTCTCGTGAACAACCAGAACAAGTTGAATTACCAGAAGGATTTGTAATTAAAGATATTGGTGTTGGTGAACATCATACCATTATACTAGGAGAAGATGGTAATTATATATAAAAATAATAATAATAATAATAATATATTTATTAATAAACACAATTTATAATAATAAAATATTATAAAAAAATAAATAATAGGTAAAGTTTTATCCTTTGGAAGAAATGATTCTTACCAACTTGGTCTTGGTGACAATAATCCACATAATACTCCAACTTTAGCTCCAGAATTAAAGAATTTAGTTAGTATTTCTTGTGGTTCTGCTTTCTCTTTAGGTGTTACAAAGGATGGAGACTTCATGGCCTGGGGTTATGGTGAATGTGGTCAATTAGGTAATAGTGGTGTTGATGAAGAAAAGCCAACTATAATAGATTTAAAGGGTAGAAAAGTTATTAAAGCTGAAGCTGGTGGTCAACACTCTGTTTTATTATTACATCCAAGACAATAAATAAATATTAAACAGTAATACACATTAAAAATAAAATAAATGAACAAACGAATATAACTATGATCAATATCACAAAATATAAATAATAATTATAAAAAAAAAAATATAAGATATATATTTAAGAATAGATACAAAAAAATTAATTAGCAATTAATAATTAATTAGTAAATATTTCAACAACTCTTAATTGTCAGTTTTAAATATCAAAACGAAAAAAAAAAATTAAAGAACAAAATATTTTTAATTTTCATATATATTTTTTAATTATATTATAATAGTACTTTTATTTTTTTAATTATATAATTTGCATAGAAAAATAGTTAAATATTTTCAGTTTTTTTCTTAATCTTATAATTTACTTTTCATTCTTTTATTATTATTATTAAAATAATTAATAATAATATTTATTTTTTAATAGAAAAGAAATTTTATATAATTATATATATATATATTAATTTAATTTATCTATAAAACTTCTTTTTTTTTTACATTGTTTTATACTTTATTTACTCTTTTCTTTTTTTTATTATATAAATTATTTTATTTTTTAATCTTAGTACTTTTTTTTTTCTATCAAAATAAAAATTCAATAAAAGAAATAAATATATATTTAATATATAATAAATTATTTATTTAAAAAATAAAAAAAATTGTAAAAAATTTTTTATTTAAAAGATATAATTATTATTATTATTAAATAATTATTATAACAAAATAGTTATAATAGAAGATATTTATTAATATTCTTTTTGAAAATGAAAATAAATAAATAAAAAATAAGAAAAAAAAAATTTTACATATATAGGAAATATTTGATGTTATATAAATAAAAAATTTTAAAATTCTTTTTATTATTTTTATCATATAACTAATTACATATTTTTCATACATACAATTTTTTTTTTTAACTTATCAAATTTATATATATATATATATTTCGTACTTCTGAACATGAATAGGTTTAGAAATTTTTATTGATAATAGTATTACATTACTTTTAACAATTTAACAGGTATTATAAATTAATAGTAAAAACATTTGAAGATATAAAAAAAATAAAGATTATATATACATATAAAATTTTTATTTACTAAAAATACAGATTTACAAAAAAAAAAGTTGTAATATAAAATATATTTTTCATTAACAAGGTTCCACAATTACAAATAATATATAACATATATTATTTCTATATATATTATCGAAATAAATAAAAACAATATTTATACATATTAATCAATGTATTAATTGATTTAATTATTGACAAAATTGGTAAAATTTAAAATAAAAATAAAAAAATAAAAATAAAAAAAAAAAAAAAGAAAAAAAGGAAAAATTAATTATTGAATGAAAATATTAAAACAATTTTATGTTAACTATTTAAAAACAATAAAGAAAAGGATAGTTTTTTTTAGTTATATACTAACTTTAGATTTGATATATGATACTAGTTATAATTTTAATTTTAATAATGATAATAGATTTAATTATATAACAGATTATATATTTTCTATATTAGTATTACTAAAGTATTTAATTTATATATTGGTTAAAACATAGATATAATAAAAAAATATATCATTTAGTATTTATTAAAATTATTAAAAACTTGTTCAAATACCGAGACACTAAAAATTAATATAGTATAACTTTTAATTGTGTTATAAAAATTTATAAAAATAAAAAAAAGATAAATATTATTATTTAAACATATTAACAGAATATAATTATATTAAATATATACAAATTTAAATTTCATTGTATATAAAAGTATGTAAAGAATAAAGGTATTTGTATATTTATCGAGCTTTAATTAATTTAATATTTGGTGAATTTTATATATATAATTCTAACCCACAAATATTACAAAGGCTATGTTTTATATTATTATTGTTAATCCTTTCATAATTGGTAATTTAATAATCTTTTTTTTTTAAAGAAAAAGAAAGTAAATAAATAATAATTATAACATATATAATAAATATAAATAAATATATTAAAAAATAAGATTTGTTAAGATTAAAATATATAATTAATTATAATAAAAGAAATAAATAATTATTATTCCGTTAAATATAATCATTAATAAGAAAACGATTTTTCTTTTTTTTTTTTTTTTTTTTTTTAAAAAAAAAGTTATTAAAAATGTTTTATTTTATTTATTATAGTATTACAATATTAAATATACTGAAGTTACAATCAATTTAACATTGTATAATTTATTTTAAATAAAATAATAAAGGAAATGAAGTTTTTTATTATATGTATTGAAATCTTGACAATTAAGTTTAAAAACCATATATATAATAATATATAAGAGTTTAAAATAATAATATAATATATTAATACAATATATTAATATATATATATAAAATATATCATAGAATACTATATATAATTATTACTATAATGGTATACAATATTATGTAATCTAATAAAAACGAAGAAAGAAAAATAAAATAATTACAGTGTTAATTATATTAAAAATGAAAAATATAATATAGTCAATTTTATTTATATATATGTATAATATTGCAATTATGTTAATTATGATGAAAAAACTATAAATTAGATATATAATATTCTTATTCTTTACAAGTAATTAATTAAAAAACAACTTTATTTTTATAACTAACCTATACAAAAAAAAAAAAAAATTAAAAATTATTTATTAATTCTTTAATTTGAATTTTTTTCTAAATTTGTAAATATAAATATAATATTTTTTTATTAGGATTATGATAAAATAGTATTATTAATTCGGTGATATTTGATTTTAATATTTTTTATATAATGTATTGAATGGTGTATTAGTAATATTAACAATGAAAGTATTTAAAGGTAATTAGAGATTAAAAATTAAAAATATTTAATAATAATAAAGACAGAAATTAGTTATTGGATTTTTATTATATTTATTCATATAATTATTTGTAATTTTATGAGTATTCTTTCTCTATTTTTAAAATAATAAAATGGACATCATAACTTTTTATGAATTATTAAAAATAAGGCTTGTTAGTTTATATACATAACTTTTTTAAAATTGATATAAACAAAAATTTGTAAAATAAAAGAATATTATAATTATTTTCTATATTATAAGAATTAAATATATTAGAATATATTCATTTGAATGAATTAATACAATTTATTTTGAAATATTCTTTTAGAAGCTTTTTTTCTATAAAAAAAAAATACCAATTTAATTAATATACTATAATATAAAAATTAGATATATCAGAATATATTCGTTTGAATAAATCAATACAATTCATTTTGAAATATTCTTTTAGAGGTTTTTTTTATAAAATAAAAATGTCAATTTAAATTAATATAATATTTCCATATTAATGAAAATATAGTTGTATTAAATATATTTAAATTTTTGTCATAATGAATAGTTTAAATTATACTGATAATTATATAAATTATATTAATTTTTATTTTTAAAAAAGTCTGTCTTTTTTTTTTTTTTTTTTTTTTTTTAAGTTTAATTTAAATAATTATCTTTCATTCTAGTTGATTAATATTTATATAAAATTTTATATAATATTAATATATTATAAATATATATGAAATAAATAGAATTAAAGTAACATTTATTTATCCTATTTATCTATTATCAATTTATTAAAGCTATAATTATTATAATGTTAATAATAGTAATAATAATAATGTATATTATATATATTTTTAAATATATTTATATATAAATTTTATATAATAAGTATAACTTTTGTTTTTTTTTTTTTTTGTTTTGATTTCATTTTCATATATACTTAATATTAATGTATATAATATCAAATATTTTAAAATTTGATTAAATTTAATCGTTTCTAAAGATTTTGGAATTTAAAAGATTCTATAAAATCTATACTATTATGAATGTTACATATTTTTTAATTATATATTTTAAAATTTTTTTCTGTATAATTTTTTGAAAAAATTTTTAATAAAAAAAATATTATATGAATTTTAAATAATTTTCATATTTTCAAAAAATTTTATTTTTCTGTATTTTTTAAATATTAAATAAAATATTATATAATATGATTACAACATATATAATCTAAAAATAAAAATAAAAAAAAATATTAATATATTTATATTATAATTTATATTATAGTTTATTATTTATCATTATTTAATTTTCTTATATATGAAAAAATAAAGAAAAAAGAAGTAATATAAGAACGGTGAATATTTATATTTTAATATTGAAAAAAAAAAAAAATCAAGCTATAGGAATAGTAAATATTGTTATAATGATTTTTAAACAATAAAATATTTAATACTAAGTAAAAAATACAATATTGTTTTTATTTATTCATAACATAATTTGTATTATGAATATTATTTAATTATGAAATTGAATGTTTGAATATTATACTATATACATATTTGCATATATAAATTATTATCTAGAAATAGATTTGATAGTAATATAATAATAAATTATAATTAATTTAAAATTTTTAGATTAGAATCTATTAACTATGATAACATTATTTTTATACTAAAAAGTATAATATGTATAATTCATGTTCATTATTTGCCACTGAATCTTTAATATAAAGGATATACAAGTTAACAACTTATGAAATTTAAGTAATAGACATTTAGAAAATGAAGTAATACAAAAGGAAATTAAAAAATAACATATATAAAAAAAGTGGTGTTTATAATAAAAGAATAAGTTAATCTTTTTTTTTTAACTCTTAACCTTTTTTAACTTATTTTATTATTAATTAATTATTTGTTTCCCTTTAGCAAATTATATATTATATAGAGTAATTTTATAGTAGATTTATAATAAAAAATAAACAAAAATCCAGATAAAAATGACAATTATTAATAAATAGAAAAAATGATAGGTACAAGCTATAATAATTAAAATTAATTTAAAATGGCATCGATTAAAATCAATTATATTAAAAAAACTTTAATTATGATAATAAAAATTATAAGTCTTATAAAATACAAAAAAAAAAAAAAAAAAAAAAACATGAATAGTAATAAAAAAAAAAAAAAATATATATCATTATATAATATATAATATATTAATATATTACTTTTAATATTTTAATATATATTTACATTTAATTACCGTTATTTTAAGAATATAAAAAACATATTAATAATGGTAAGAAATAATAATATAATAATTGTAAAAATATTAGATACTAAAAAAAAAGCTTTTATTTATATAATAAAATTAATATAATACATTTTATACTTTATATTGAAATTTTAATATGTACAAATTTAGCATAATTAATTTAATAAAAAATTTCATGCTTTTTTTATTTTAAATTTTTTTTTATTTTATATATTTTATATATTTAATTTCTTTTATCATTCTTTTTTTTTATAGTTATTACTAAATTTTATTTTTCTAAATATGTTATTTATTCGTTTTTTATTTATTTCCTTTTTTTATTTATATATATCGTTTAATTACAAATAAACCTAAAATATACTGATCATAATAATAATTATAATTAATTTATAATAATTTGATACATTTTATATTATATTATTTCCATTTTTATTAATTTTTTCTTCATTGTAGTTATTGATTATTTTTTTGGATAATTTTTTCTGTTATTTTATAATTTAATCATAATTGCTATTAATTACAATATAATTATTATACATTATTATAATATTTATTAATTTTGTTGATTATTCATATATATATTAAAAGAAAAATCAAAAATAATTATTTATTATTATAATTTATATGATTTTTATATACATTTATAATATAATATGAATCGAATTTGTTGATTAAAATTATATGATAGAACCATAATAGTTATTGCAATAGGTAATGCAAGAAAGAAATCATGCAGAATTTTACATGCTATGCTTAATATTATTTTAATGTATAAAAAAGTATTCCAATAATTAATATATATATATATGTAGTTTTTTTTTTAAATTTTTTTTTTTTTAATTTTTATTTCGATAGATATTACTTATCAAAAAAAAAATATATATACATATAAATTTAAAAAAAAGGAAGTTTAATACTGAAAATCATTTGTTTCGCTATAGGATAAAAAAGGGAAAATTGTTTTTTTTTAAAAAATATGAATAATGAATGGATATTGAGTAAAACATTATATAAATAATTAAATAAAAAACTTTTAATATTTTTTTATTATTAAATATGTTTAATTTTAAAACAATTTAATTTTATTAGTTAATATTTTAATATTATTATGTAAAGGAAAATAAAAAACAAATAATTTTGAACTTTAATCATTCTATAAACCATTATTAAGATACTAATAAACATTAATAAATACTAATAGATAATTTATAATTTATTATATTTTTTATATTTAATATTATTAATATATAATTTTTTAATTTTTTTTTTAACTGTAATTATAAAGTTTTCTTTATAATAATTACCATTTCGATATTAATATTTTTTTTATATTAATTAAAAAATAATTCCAAAAAATTTATTGTAAAAACTTAATTTGAATTTTAATATATATTGCTAATATATATATATTAATAACTAATACAATATAAAATATATTTTAATACAATATATTATAATATATTATTTAAAATGTATTTTAATATATATTAATATTAATATTTTTTTTTAATTTTCTTATAATACTTAATGAAATCTTTTTTCATTTATTAAAATCTAATAATTAAAATTGTTAAAAAGACTTATAAAAATAAAATGATATATTATAATATATTATAACAATATATTAGTATATATTATATTCTTTGTATGACAAAAAAAAGGTAAGTCAAGTATTTATTTTTTTAATTTAACTAAAATGGTAATATAAATTTTTGACTAAAAAATAATATAAATATATTCATAATATATTCAATCAATATATTTTAATTAAATATACTCTATATCGATATACATATTAATATATTGTTATGAATAAAACTAATATAATTGTAATATATTTAATTTAAATTTAAAATAATCATTAATTTTAAAAATCTAAAAAAAATTTAAAAAAAGTTTTTAAGTTTTATTTTAAAGTATTTTTTTTTTTTTTAAAATAATTGATTTTGATAATAATTGTTAGAATATAAAGCAGTTTATGATATACCTTTTAATTATTATACACAATTATTTTAATAACAAATTATGTTATCGATAATATTTTTTCCTAATATCATTTTTTCAAAATTAATATAGAAATTAGTGATACATGTATTTAAAAAAAAAATACGTATATACTTATAATAAATATATAAATAATTTATCTTTGAAATAATACTACATATGTATTAATAATAAAAATTAATTAAATTATAAAAACTTTAATTTCTATTAATCGATTAATAATATATTTTATGTCATATCAAAATGTGATAAATTTGTTAAATAATAAATAAATCTTATTTTTTTTATTATTGTTTAATGATTATTCTTAATATTATTAAAAAAAAAATAATCTTTTTCAATAGTCTCATTTTTAATGAACGAACATAATAATAATAATTATAATAACAATTATAATAATAATAAAAAGAATAATTATATTTTGAAAGAAAGAAATACTTATATAATATATCATTTTTATAACTATCATTTAAAATTAAATAAATGAAAGACAATTATTAATTAGAATGATGTATTTTATTATTATTTAGAATTATAATAAAACAAATAAATTATTCTTATAATATTATCTAATATTATTTAAATAAATTAATATTTTTTTATTTATTCTCAATATATATTTTTTTATTAAAATTATAATTTATGCAACTAATAATTATTTACTATATATATAAAGTAAAATATATATAATGGTCGTAGGTGAAATATTTAGAATATTATTGTTGCTACTATTATAACTAGTTACATTCAAATTTAAGATTAAATAACTTCTAATTATAATACTTATACTTTAATTAATGTATGAGTTTTTATTGTTTTATTTTTAGATTTTTATACCTAAACTCTATCAATGATTTTGATCGTTTATTAAGATTTTGTTATAAAATTTTATTAATGTTATTATTATTAAGCTTTTATCATGATTATTATCAATATATATAAATATTTAAAACAATAATATCACAATGGCTTATTATTTTTAGTTTTTAATTAGTAAAAATAAAACTTAATAAAAAATATTTCCATTTCTTTTTTTTCAATTTTTTATTTTCATTTTCATTTTTTTATTTCATTTCCTTTTTCAATTATAATTTATTTGATTTTTCAAGAAATATATATAAATTAATAAAGTATTATTGGCTTTATTAATTAAAATTATCCTTTATTAATTTTTGTTATTATTTTATTTTATATTATATATATTTTATTTTTACTTTTTATTTACTCTTTTTATTATCTTATTATTCTGTTTAATATTATTTCCTTTTAAAATAATAATAATAAAATAAGATAATAAAATAACAGTATAATAAAAATATAATGAAAATAAAATGCAATATAAAAGGTTATAATATAATAGAATAAAACAAAGTATAAATGCTCATTTATTGTTAATGTATTAATAAAAGTGTATATATGTATTTTTAACATTTATAAATAATCAATTATTAATTATATTTATATTTATAAATATATTAAATTGCTAAACCCAATATTACCATATTTATAATATATTATTTAAAAAGTTAAATTTTAAGAATATGATTCAATCAAATATATTTTAATATATAGTTTGAAATAATTGTATGTATATTAACATTATTATTTAATATTTTTATTTACTATTATTTTTTTTTATTCTTTTTATAATTCTATTATATTTTATTTTACATATTTCTTTTCATATTTATTTTATTAATAGATAGTATGATTATATAATAATAATTTGTTTAATATATTCTGTATTAAATATGAATATTAATGATAAATAATATCATTTATATAATATATAAAATAATGAAAAAAAAAAAAAGAATTAAAGTAAATCAAAATATATAAATGAAAAAAAAAATAGAATTATTAAAAAGAAAACTAATAATAATAATAATAATAATAATAATAATAATAATAATAATAGTAATTATAATATTATTTTATTAGTATTATTTTTTTTACTCATTATATATTTTTTATATATATTTAAACAAATATACACAAATTGATTTTTTACAATTTTAATTAATTTGAATCTTTTAAAAAAAATAATAAATTATTTATTTATTATTATTTATTATTATATTTATTATATTAAAAAAATAGATATTAAAAAATTATTAATTGTAATTTTATTAAATAATAAATAACAATAATAGTAATTATTATATATTATTATTAACTAATATATTGCATTTTAATTATACTTTTATTTTAATTAATCCTATAATCCAAAATGTATTAATTTATATATATACATCAAATACACATTTTTATATTTATTAAAGTTTTAAATAAATTAAAAAAGTAGAAATTTTTGTCGAAAAAAAAATTATATAAAGATTTAATTTTCGCTCTCTTTTTTATGAATTTTTTTTTACAAAAGAATTATATCTTTACAAATAATTATTTAATTACATTTTTTTACAATAAAATAAAAAAGGAAAAAACAATAAGTTAAAATAAGACTTTATTGTTAAAAAAAGCCAATACAAATAAAAAATTTAAATTTAAAAATAATAAAATACAAATAAAAAAGAAAGAAATAGTTTTATTATTTTTATATTTAATTAAAAAGTGATAAATTAAAAGAACAAAAAAAAAAAAAAACTACTTTAAACAAAAATATATAATAAAAAAGGTTAATATTAATTATTTTATATTATTTTGTATTAAGTATTATATGATATTGTGAATCTGGAGAAAATATATTATTCAAAATAATCGATGAATTAAAAATATAAAATAAAATATAAATAAATATATAATTAATATAATAAGAATAAAAGGAAAAAAGGAATGGAATAAGATAAAATATATTAAATAGAGATAGATGCTTATTTTTTGAAAATTATTTGTATCAATTAAAATTTATAATCAAATATTATAAATTTTTTTATGTCATTAAAATGAAAGAAAATTATTTATTATAAATATATAATTAAATAAATTTACTTATTTTTCTAATTTTTCTAATTTATATATATTAAAATTTTTTCATCTGTGTACTTTATATGTATTATAATATATATATTTAAAAGATTAATAGATAAAAAATGCCAGCTACTCCAGAAAATTACTGTTACGTTACTCTTTTAACTTCTGATTCATACATACCAGGTGCTCTTGTTCTTGCTAACTCTTTAAGAGCTTACGGTACTAAATACCCATTAGTTGCTGTTGTAACTAATGATAGTGTTTCACCAAACTCTGTAAACCATTTACGTAGTGTTTTCAATGACATTGTCTTTGTTGATACTATTCGCTCTAATGACAAGAAGAACCTTGATCTTTTAGGTCGTTCTGAATTAGATATTACATTCACTAAAATCCATGTCTGGAACCCAGATGTTATCAAGTAC
This sequence comes from Anaeromyces robustus, assembly GCA_002104895.1. Lineage (NCBI taxonomy): Eukaryota > Fungi > Neocallimastigomycota > Neocallimastigomycetes > Neocallimastigales > Neocallimastigaceae > Anaeromyces > Anaeromyces robustus. Next base: position 180,610 of record MCFG01000046.1, on the reverse strand, counting down.
AGTCGTTTCGTTTTCTTCGATTCTGATGTTCTTGTAACTCGTAATGTTGATGAACTTTTTAGCTATGTTGATGGTGATATTGACTTTGCTGCCGCTCCAGATTGTGGTTGGCCAGATATTTTCAACTCTGGTGTTTTCGTCACCAAACCAAACAAGGCTGTCTATGATGGTCTTATGCATATGGCCATGACTGAAGGTAGTTTCGATGGTGCTGACCAAGGTTTATTAAACCAATTCTTCTCTAATTGGGCTCAATCTTCTGAAGGTCCATTCAAGACCAACCGTTTACCATTTGTCTACAATGTTACTCCTTCATCTGTATATTCATACCTTCCAGCCTTCCAACAATTCGAAAATACTATTGCTATTGTTCACTTTATTGGTGAAATGAAACCATGGAAATGGGATCGTTTCTCTGATGGTAAAATTGTTCCAAAGAGTGAATTCCCATACCAAACTACTACTCTTGTACAAAAATGGTGGGATATTTTCGATCAATACAATGTTGCTAAGGTTTTATCTATTTCTACTGAAACTGGTCCAGTTTCTGGATGGAATGTTCGTTCTAATTATCCAACTGGTGTTTATCATGGTAGTAAGTCTGAAAATACTTATCAAATTCCAGACTTTGCTCATTACCACTGTGATTGGAACGAAAATGAATTTACTGCTTCTCAAAAATTAGCTTCTTCTACTAAGGTTAAGAAGTTAACTGATAAGGATTTAACTGAAGACACTTCTATTCCAATTAAGAATCATAGTAACTACTCTTCATTCAAGATTCCAACTACCACTGCTGGTGGTCGTCGTAAGCATTAAATTTAATTAAGTAAAAAAAAAGAAGAAAGGAATATTTTTCTTTTTTTGAAATAATTAAAATAGTTTAATGTTTTTAAATTTTTTTATTTTACCATCCTACCTTTTTTTATTTACATATCATAAATATTTATCATATATATTTATAAAAAAAGTTAGTTAAACATACATTTTTTTCAGTAATTTAATTTAAAAAAAATTTAAATACCCCTACACAACAAAAAAAAGAATACTTATGGTATTTAATATTTTAAGCCATTTAAATTTTTTAAATTATTAGAAATATATTATTATATTTTTAATATATATATTTTTTATCTTTTATCTTTTTTTTTTTTCTAAGTTAAAAAAAAGAAAATTTTTTTCAAAGATTATATAAAAACATATTACCATTAATCTTTTTTTTTAAAAAAAAAGAAAATAATTTAAACTATATATAAAAATATTTAAATAACAAAAAAATTAAAAAAAAAAAAAACAAAAAAACAACATAAAATTAAAAACAAAAGAAAAAAACAAAACAAAAAATTATTTAAAAAAAATATCAATATAAAATTTTAATAGGGAGTTAATAATACTATAATATTATTTTTTTTATTATAAAAAAGAAATAATATTTTTATAAAAAAAAATAAACAAACAGAAACATAATTTAATTAATAATTATTATTATAATAAATCAAACAAAATATATATATATATATAAATATAATATATTATAGACTTTTTTTAAAAAATAATATAAATATAAAAAGTCAACAATAATAAAAAAAATATAAATAATGTTAGGTAGTCAAAAAAAAAATATTTAGAATATTTAAATTATAGTTTATAAAAAATAAAAATGGTAATATATAATAAAAATCAATAATTTTTGAAATAAAAAACTAAATGTATATATAATATTAATTTTCTTTTTTAGTTGACTTAAAAAAAAATTATCTCACAGAATTTATTAACTAGTAAAAAATAATATATTTATTAGTTAATAAAATAATATTTTTTTAACATTATATAATTTATTATCCATAATATCATATTAATTTAAATTAATAATATGATTTTTTTTGCTCATATAAAAAAATTATATAAAAATAGGTTAAATTGATATATTGTTTATAAGTTTTTTTTTTTGAATATATATTAAAAAAAAAAAAAATTAAATAATTGCAAGCAAATAAATAATAAAAAATTATTTAATAAAAAAAAAAAAAAAAAAAACAAAAGATAAAAAGAAAAAAACAAATTTTATAAATTATTATTATTTAAGTGTTTTTAATTTATTTATGGGCTTTGTTTGGGTATAATATATATGTTAGTGTTTGTATGATTAAAAATAGAAAACCCTTTATAATAATAAAAGGAGTATATATATATTTAAATAAATCGAACAAAATCAAATAAGTATTATTTTCCTTTAGACAAAAAAAAATTAATTTGTTTTAATATATTATTATGTATATCGGAATTTAAAAACTAATAAAATTTAATATAAATAATTTTTTATATTTTTTTTTTTCTATATATTAAAAATATTTGTTGGTTAGTGCGCAGCACTTTTTTTTTATTCATATATAATAATTAATAATAAAAAAAAAATAACAAGTTCAAAAAAAAAAAAAAAAAAAAATGGTCCAAAGAAGTATGAAAAAAAATATACATATATTCATATAAATTTTTCTTCCTTTAGTCTAAAAAAAATGTATATATACATAAAATTGTAAATATAAGTATATTAATTGAATTTGTATAAAACAATTTTTTTATTTCAAATTATAGTTGATAAAGAATTATTATTAAAAAGGTCAGAACATAATGATAAAGAGTTATCAACATTAAAAGAAATAGCTTTACATCAATATGATATAGAGAAAATTGAAAATTTGGATGTATATTGTCGTAATTTAGAAATTCTTTTACTTCAAAATAATCAGATATCAAAAATTGGTATAGTAATATACTATAATTATATATATAAATAATATTTTATTTTTATGTTTCTTAAAGTCATTTGATAAAAAAAACAAGTGAAATAAACTGTTTTATATATTATAAATGAATTTTATATTTTATTTTCAATATTATCAAATTTATCAAATTTTTATTATATACTATTAATGATATTATAATACATTATAATACTAATTATATTATTATTATTATTATTATTATTATATTATTGTGATAATATATATTTTATTATTGTTATTCATTATAAATATATATAGAAAATTTAAATAAATTAAAATGTTTAAAATATCTGAATTTAGCATTAAATAACATTACAAAAATTGAAAATTTAGAAGGATGTGAATCATTAGAAAAATTGGATTTCACTGTTAATTTTATAGAAGATATTACTTGTGTTACATCATTAAAAAATAATATTCATTTAAGAGAATTGTAAAATAAACCAATCTATTTATAAATACAATATATATGTATATATAATATAATATTACTTGTATATTATTATTATTAGAAGTTATTAAAAGGTTTAATCAATAATATTCATATATAATATATTTTATATTTTAAGATTTTTAGTTGGAAATCCATGTACAAAAATTGAAGGATATAGAGAATATGTTATTAATGCTTTACCTCAATTAAAAGTAATCTATTAATCAACAAAAATTTAATGAAAAAGAAAAAATTGTATTATACATATTAATATTAATATTATTTATTGTTTTTTCTATAATTATTATTATTTATTAAAATATTTATATAAAAAAGTATCTTGATGGACAAGAAATATTAAAATCTGAAAGAATTAAAGCAAAACAAGATATAGAAGATATTATTAATGATATGCCAGAAATAGTTTCTTCTTATGATAATGATGATGATGATGAAAGTGATGTTGATATTACAAATCTTACAATAGAAGAAAGACAAAAAAGATTAAATACTGCAACAAAATATACCCCAAAAAGTCGTCTTGAAGCAGCAAGAGAATTAGCAGCTTTAAAAGAAGCTCAAAATCCTAAAAAGGAAAAAAAGAAGGTTAAGAAACAAAAACCTATTTTTACACCTGATGGATCAAAAGTTTTACAAAGAAATGAAGGAAAATATCCATTTCAATTTACTTCAACAGATAAATTATTAATATTAGAAGTATTTATATCAAAGTATTTAGAAACTTCATTCATTGATGTAGATGTTCATCCAACTTGGATTAAAATAAATATTAAAGGTAAAGATTTAATATTAACATTAGAAGATGAAGTTTATTGTGATGATAATAATATTACGTGTGAACGTAGTAAATGTAGTGGTACATTAATGATAACTATGGTTAAAGTTAATAAATCTAAAAATGGAGAATTTTATTTAGATAAGGGATTAGAAGAAGATGATGAAGATGAAAATCCTATAGAAGATGATACAAAATTTTTAGGAAAAAAATATACAGAAGGGGAACAACCCATAGATATATATGAAGAAAAAAGAAGATTAAGAGAAGAAAAAAAATTACATGATAAATTAGAAAAAGAGAAAAAGGAAAAAGAAAAAAAGGAAAAAGAAGAAGCAAAATTAGGTAAAAGATATGCAAAATTTTTAGATTTTGAACCAGATAATACTAAAGAGAAAATAGATATAGCTAATATTTATGAAAATTCAAAAAAGAATCGTTTTAATCGTAAAATTAATACAAATAATTATGGTACTAATGGTATTCAAATGAAAGAAATATTACCCACTGATATTGAACCAAGTGAAGATTTTGTAGATGATCCAGAAGTTCCACCATTATGTTAGAAAAAAAAAAAAAATAAAAAAAAAAAAAAAACAATGAAACTATACGTTTATCTATTACTATGAATTAATAACAATTAAAATAAAAAACTAAATATAATTAAAAATATAATATTATGATATACATATACATATTTCTTTTTTTTTTTTTTAATTGTATTATATCCATATATATATCCATTTCTATTATTTATTAATTTGCTTATCAAATTGAAAATAACATAATAAAATAAAAAAATTAATTTAATGAAAAGGAAAAAAAGCACCAAGATTAAAATTAAAAATTTTTGTGTAATATAACCAATAGAATTAAGTTTTTTACTTTTAATAATTTTTAAATTTTTTAGAATTAAATAGTTTTTTCTTTATTTAAATATATAAAAAAAATAAAAAATTATATTAATAAATTGAATATGGCTAATCCATTATTATCATTTGTTTTAGAAGCTATGAATAACATAGCTCCATTAAGTCTTGCTGATAATTCTTGGGATAATGTAAAAAAAAAAAAAAAAAAAAAAAAAAAAAAAGATATATTAATTAATGAATAAAAAAATTAACATTTTTTATTAAAAATATATATATATATAAAGACTGGTTTATTACTTGAAGCTCCAATTCCTCGAGAAAATGCCAATGGTATTTTATTAACTATCGATTTAACTTTAGACGTTGTCAATGAAGCTATTAATAATCCAAATGTATATGTCTATATATAATATCAATTGTTTCTAAATACAATATAATGTATATTTTTTTTTACTGGAAGATCGAATTTAAATATCATGAAATATTTAATATAATAATAAAATTAATATTAATTTCATTCTATTATTTATTTATTTATTTATTTATTTATTTATTTATATTGTTATTTTATTATATATATTTTTCGTAATTACAATAATAAAATTTGAACATTCTTTAATTTTATATGTTTGACCTAAAATTATTTAAAAATAATGAACCATTAACATGAAATGCCTATTTGTTAAATAATAAATTTCTATAATGAACAATTAAAAATAATATGTCATTATTTAACTTTTCAATTTCAAAAAATAATGTTAAATAAAAATATAATTTCAATGTACATAAAATGATAAATTTTATTTTTTCATTTTAATAATCTATATAAAGATTGGTGTAATTATTTCATATCATCCACCAATTTTCAAGAGTTTAAAACGTTTAGTTCTCAGTAATGAAAAACAAAAGGATGTTTTGCTTTGTGCAGCTAAAGGGTATGCTTATTAATTTCTATTATTATAATTATTACAAAAAAAAAAAAAAAAAAAAAAAAATAATAATAATAACAATATATTTAAATTAATATTCTATTTTATCATTTTGTTTCTATTTTTATTTTTATTTTTATTTCTATTTTTTTTTTAATATAAATAAATTTATAGTATTTCTATCTATTCACCACATACTTCTTTAGATAATTGTGCTGAAGGAGGTAATTTTATATCTTAAAATTTTTAAGTATATAATATTATTATTAAATGTGATATACAATAAAATAACAAGATATGTTATATGTTATACTATTATTATTATTATAGTTAATAATTGGCTTGCTCAAAGTTTAGGAAATCATCAACTTGAAACTATTGAACCAGCTGTTAATCCACCAGAAGGTCAAGAAACTGCTGGTACAGGTAGAATTGCTAACCTTGAATCACCAATATCCTTTTTAGAACTTACCAAAAAAGTTAAAGAATTTTTAAATTTAGATTATATTCGTTATGCTGAAGCTAAAGGTCATAAAAGTGGTGAACCAGCTAAAAGAATTGCTATTTGTGTCGGTTCAGGTAAATATATATATATATATTATAATTATAATAAAATAAAATATGATATATAATATATTATGGTATAATATAAAATAATATAATATAATATATAATATAATATATAATATAATATATAATAATCACAATGATGATAAATAATAAATAATACCTTTAATAATAATAATAAAAAAAAAAGAATAATTATTAAACAAATATTTAATTTTTATATATTTAAAAAATAAAATAAAATAAAACAAAATAAATAGGATCATCAGTTTTATTACCAGTTCAAAATGCCGATGTTTATTTAACTGGTGAAATGTCCCATCATGATGTTTTATTTGCTCTTTCTAATAATAAGAGTGTTATTTTATGTGAACATACAAATAGTGAACGTGGTTATTTAGAAAGTGTTTTAAAACCAAAATTAATACAAGAAATAGCAAAAAAGAATTGTTCTTATGAAGTTTATGTTAGTAAAGAAGATGTTGATCCATATCACTGTCTTCATTAATTAATTAATTAATTAGTTAATTGACAAAAAAAAATAATAAAAATAAAAATAAAAGTAAAAAAATTAAACAATAAACAACAGTATAAACATAAAAATAATAATTAAAGAAAAGTAACAATTCAAATAATTTAAAAAAAAAAAAAAAAAAAAGAAATTTTTAATTCAAAAAAAAAATATATATATATATAAAAATGCTTCTATTACAAATGATAATAAGTATTATGTAAATATATTCATAAATAATAATATTAAAAAAAAAAATAAAAAAAAAAAAATAAAAAATAAAAAATAAAAAATAAAATAAAAAAAAATAAAAAATAAAAAATAAAATATAAAATATAAAACAAAACAATAATATAATAACTACAGAAACTTAAAGATTAATCTCTATAACTATTATTGCTATTATTATTATTAGTATTTATTTATTTATATATTTATTATTATTATTAATATTTTATGATGTATTTTTATTTTATTTTATTTTATTTTATTTTATTTTATTTTATTTTATTTTATTTTATTTTAATTTTTTTTTATTATTCTTTTATTTATCTTTTCATATATTATTATGTTTTTAATTTTTTTATCTAATTTTTTTTAATTTAATTTATTTTATTTTTTTCTATTTATTTATTTATTTACTTATTTATTTTAATATTTCAATATTTTATTTCTTTTTTAACTTTTCAATAATAATTTTATTATTGAAAATCAAGTTCACCTTTTACCCATTGTTGAATTGTTGGAATTAAAAATTCAAGAGAAGGTTCCATAAGAATATCATTTAAAAATGTTTGTAAACTTTCTCTTCTTTTTTCTATAAAATTAGAGTTAAATTTTCCTATATATATATATATATATATATATATATATAAAGAATGAAAATAAAAAAAAAATAAAAAAAAAAAAAAAGTTTAGAATTTTTATTTTTATTTTTATTTTTATTTCTATTTTTTCTTGATATATATTTTATTATACTTACCAACAATTTTTTTTTGTGGGAAAGGTGGTAATATTTTATTTACAATAGCCATTTCATCTTCATCATCACTACTACTATTTAAAGAAGGATGATCAAGTGATACATCTTCTCCTGTATAACCATTATTATTATCTATATCATCATGAATTCCTGTACCTCCAAAAGCTTTAATTAATTTATTAATTTCAATACTAGTAGTACTTCTTCTTTTTTTTTTTTTTGACATAGATTTATTACTATTATCTAAAGCAGGGTAACCAATATATCTTTCATCAAAACTCATATCTCTTTTTTTTAAATTAAATGAAGAACGTTTAAATGAATTTGAAGAATTCCTTAATTTTTTTTTCTTCTTTTTATTAGATTTTGATCGATCTTGACATAATAAATATAAATAATCTCTTAATTTTACAAAATCAGAATAACGTTTATAACTAACAATATCTTTTTCCTATATTATATAAATATATATATATATATAAACATATAAATTATAAATTTTATATAAATAAATATATAATATATAATATATAATTATCATTAATGATTCATTAAATTTTTTAAAGAATAAAAATATTTATAAAAATAAAAAAAAAAAAAAAAAAAAAAAAAAATTTTTTTATTATATATTATTATTATAATAATATTTTATTTTTATGTATATTAACTTACACCAAATTTCCTAGCGGTAACAGCATATTCAATATGTTGATTAAGAATATTTAATCCTACTTTCTTTGGTTTTGTAACTAAGAATACATCAATAATAGAACTAGAATTGGTATTAGCATTAGTATTAGTATTTGCGGTGGTATTTGGATCATTACTATTATTCATTGAATGAGTTCCTGAAAAGGATGTAGAAGAATTATATGAAGAAAATGAAGAAGATGATTCTAATTCAGATCGTATAAGTGAACCATTTTTATCCAATATACTTGGGCCAGGAGTAATTACAGGTTTTAATGTAGTAGTTGATGATTTAAAATGGTCATTAATATTAAATTCTGGTTGATAACTTTGACTTTTTGGAATATCGGTATGACTTATTAAATTTTTTAATATTGATTTTGTATGATGGCTTTTTTTATTATTGTTATTATTATTATGATGATGATGAAAACGATAATGATGATGCTTTTGTTGATTATCAGGTAAAGAAGAAGAAGTTTCATCATCATTAATATCATTATTATTATTATTATTGTTCAATTTTGAATTAGTTCGATCAATATGACTAGAAGAACGCTTATTATTTATATTAGTATTATTGTTATTATTATCATTTAGAGTAATATTATTATTAGTATTAGCATTGGTAGTAGAAACATTATTAGCACTATTATTATAATGTTGATAAGGTAAAGGAGATTTATCATTTATTATTTTTTGTAAATCTAATTTTGATCGATTAATTTGTTCTGAATAAGAATTATTATCATGATAAATTTCAGAATTTATATTAGAAACAGTAGTTAAAGATTCATTATTAGGAAGGATAGTTTGAACAGGCGATAACTTTTTTTTTTTTTTTTTTTTTTTTTTTTTTTTTTTTTTGTTATATATAAATTTTATGTATAAATACAAAAAAAATATTGATATCATATAAAAATGATTAATATATAATAAATATGTATTTTATTTTATGTTATATATATTATGAAATAAATATATTTATTTATATACTTAATATATTTTGATTAATATATATATATATTTACAGTTAAATAGCCTTTATTTAGATAATCTGATGTATAATGAATATCTATAGGTAATAAACGTCCAGAAATATTATTATTATTATTGGTAGTAGTAGTATTAGTAGTAGACGATGAAGAATTAGTATCAAAAGATTTTAATTTTTTATTAATTTTATTAATTTTTGAATTAGAAAAGAAAGAATCAACTGAAGGAATAAATTCTTTACGGCTATAGAATGATGATCTTTTTTTCTTCTTCTTATTATCATTATTATTATTATTATTAGTATTGTTAACGATATTATTATTTATAGAATCATCATTCATATGTATACTATCATTACTATCACCAATATCATTAATATGTTCGGAACGAGATGAAAAACTTTCCAAACTAGAGAATGAATGAAGAGGATGCTTATAAACTTCTGAAAGTTGAGGTGATTTATTATTTAAAGAAACTTCTGATCTTGAAGTAATTTCAGCCCATGAAATTTCTTCATGAGTATTATTATTATTATTATTGTTATTATAGTTATTATTATTATTATTATTATTTATGATGTTATTTTGATTAATATTATGATTCTTTAAATTATGAATAAAATTTTGAGGATTATTTATAAAAATAGGTAAATTATTACTATCTTTATATATACTATAATAATATTGATAGAAATGTATATAATAATCTTTTAATGAAATATTATTTTCATTTTTATTCTTATTTGAATTTTCCTTATATATGTTGATATTGACATTGTCATTGACATTGGGGTGATCTTTATAAATATTTATATTATTTAATATATGATATAGATGTGAATTAAACGATAGAATATCAGTATGTTGAATGATAAATTGAGAATATTCATTTAATTTTGAAATTAATTTTTCCTGTTGATCTAACTTTAATAGAGATGGTATGTCTATAAATATTTTTGAATTGATGATATATTAATAATATATATAAAAGAAAGTGAAGAATAAATATATATTATAGTAATTAATAGTAATAATATAATTAATATAGATTGATAATATAAGATATATACAATTATTAAAATAAAATATAACAAATATATGTATAGATATATATTAGTATGTATATAATAAATAGATAAATATACTTAAAATAAAAATAATATATATATATATAATATTGAATACATAATAAATATAAAAAATAATAATCACCATTCGATATCAATGTTAAAAAGGAATGGATATTTTTTATTAATGATATTTCATTAGAGTTTAAATTAAATTCTTCATTATTATGTTGTATAATAAAATATAATAATTTAAATTGAAATTCTTTTAATTTATAAAGCCATTGTCTTATAAGTTTACTTTTCTCTAATACTTTTTTTTTTTTTTTTTATAATTTATAATTATTATTTTATTCCAAAATTATTAAGGATTATTTTTTTAAAAAAAAAAGTTATAATATATAATATTATATAGTAGTATAATAATATAATAGATTATAATAGAAGTGTAAGTATGAATAATATATTATATACAATAAGAATCAAAAAAATAAAATTTTTTTGAAATGTAATTATTAAATTTTAAATTCACATTTCAATATCTATAAATTATAATATAAATAAGTATAATAAAAATTATTTACATTGAATTCGTAATTCGTTAAGTTCTTGCATATCTTTTAAATAATTTTTAGTTAAATTTAATTTTGTTATTAAAAATTGGTCTTGAGTTAAAAATGTATTACCGTTATTATTATTATTATTATTATTATTATTATTATTTTCAATGTCATTTATAAAATCTTTTTCTGAAATTGAAACATTTTTATTGTTAATAATATTATTATCGTTGTTGGTATTATTAGCACAATTATTATCAATATTAGTATTAGTATTATTATTATTATTTTCGAATTTTAAAATATTTATATCTTTCTGAGGAATTTTAGAATAAACTTGGTTATAAGTATATTGATAGTTAAGTAAAGCATAATGATATAGGTATATTACATCAACATAAAAAATTTGGTTACGATTTTTTTGGTTTTGAAATCCATGTTCCGTTAAAGAATTAATAGTTTTTATTATTTCTTTAGTATTATTATTAGAAACATTTTCTGAAGAAAGAACAAAACATTTATTTAGACATTTTATTCTATTCCATTTTTTAAATAAAATTTCTATATATATAATATAAAGTAAAAAAAAAAAAAAAATAAATAAATAAAAGAATATATTAAATATCATGTTAGTTTAATATTTTTTGTCTTTTTTATCGACAATATGTTTATTTATTATTAATAACAATAATATAATTATATATGCTTAAATTTAGAGAAGAAATAAAAGAATAATATTATTACTTGTATATTGTTCAATTAATTTATTTGTTTCGAATAAAGTATTCATGTTTAACCTAATAATTTTATTATATTGTATTAGAAATATTTTTTATATAATATTATAATAAATAATAATGTTATTGAGGTTTTTATTATATATATTATTATATGAAATATAAAATATTTGATTACCTTTTTTTTTTTTTTATTTTATATAATTATTGATATTTATATAAAAAATTTAATATTTAATTTTTATTATTATTATTATTATTATTATTATATTATTGTTATTATTTTATTCATTTCAATTATTATTCATTTTCTAATACTAAATTAAAAATACTTTTTTAAAATTATTTAATAATATAATTCAAATTATTTTTATTATTTTTTTCTTAAAGCATTTGTAATTGTTAATATAAAATATTTCAAATATTAACACTTTTCTTCAGTAGAACTTTAATTATAAACTTGCAACAATTATCTCTTAATATTAATATTTAATTAATTAATTTTATTTATATTAATTATTAAAAAAATATAAAAATTTAATATGCTAATTAAAAAAATTGTCAATTTTCAATTTTTTATATCATATAAATTAAATTAATCAATAATATAGAGTTAAATACATGAAAAAGAAAAAGAAAAAAAAAAAAACTTTAAAAAACAAAATAACAAAATTAAAAAAAATAATAATAATTACTTATTGAAAATAATGTAGAACAAACAAAAAAATATTTAATTAAAAAAGTTTTTAATAATAAAAACAAAACACTTTTTTTTTTTTTTAATATACTTTTTTATTTTATATATATATATATTATATTTTTTTATATTTATTTATTTGTTTATTGATTTTAATTTTTATTATTCTTTTTTAATTTTTTGTAATATATGTAAAGTTTAAAGATATTTAAAAACTATTTTGTTTTAATTGAGTAAAATAAATGATAGATATTATATATATATATATATATGTTATTTTTTTTTTCTTTTTAAAGTATTATTATTTATATATATCAATTATTTATTGTTTTTAATTTTTGTATTATTATATATATATATACATTTATTGTTATTATTATTATTATTTTTTTTTAAAATGTTTTTTTATTAGAAATCTCCAAAAACTTCTTTAAATAATGTTAACATATCTTCTTCTTCATCTTTCCATTCAAATTTTTCAGCAACTTCTATTAATTCATCTAAAGTTTTACCAATATAAGCTTTTAAATTTCCATAACTAAGAGCTGCTAATTTTCCAGCATTTTCACCTGTAAGTAATTCATAAAAATTAATATGACCATCTGTAGCATCCCATATTGTTAAAACTCTATAAGATAAACAACCTTTAATAAGGTCATAATTTTCATATCCTTCATACATTTCATTATCATCAAATAAAACTAATTTATAAGGTTTATCAATATAAACAGGAATATAATCATTTAAACTTCCTGGAGCAATACTTTTCCAAAAGGATAATAAAGTTTCAGAAGGTGGGTGATTTAAAATATCTTCATCATCTTCAGGAATTTCTATTGGTTCTGTTGGAACTTTTATTCCAACACCTTTTTCATTTGCATTAGAAACAACGTTACCCATATTTTTTTTTTTTTTTTTTAAAAAAAAGTAAAAAAGCTTTTTTATATATAATAATATTTTTTTTTAATAATTTTTGTTTACTAATCTTTCTTTTTTTGAGGGAAGTATAAAATAAAAATAATATAAATAAATATGGAAATAGGTTTAATATAAATATATATTTATAAGTAATTCGGCAAAATATATTTTAAAAAAGAATAAATGTAAATAAATGTACATGTAAAATAATGATATTAGTAATGAAATTATGATGACATTTTAAAAAATAAAATTTACTTATTAAATATACATAATTAAATATATATATATAATTAATACTATTACCTTTTATATTATATATATATTTTTTGATATATATAATAGAAATGTTTTTTCAAATTAAATGAAAAAAAATATAAACAATAAAAATTTAAAGATATGAAAAGATATTTTTTTTTCGAATAACTTAACAAAATATTGCACAAACATTTCTATTGAATAATTAATATTTATACAGATACAAAATGTCAACAATTCTAATTAATTAATCCAATCATCAACTTAAAATATTATAAAAAATTTTTTTATTATATATAATAAATTTTCATTATTATAAATATTAATTTATTATATTTTTTTTTTAAAAAAAAAAAAAAAAAAAAAAAAAAGATAGAAAAGATAAATATTTAAGAAACTATTTTTAATTACTATTGTATATCATTACATACAAAACTATTACAAAAATATTACAATGACATTTACATAATATAGTGTTCATAATTATTGAAAATTATTCTTTTTTTCTAGGATTCATCATGATTATTAATGATTATTATATTTATAATTATTATTGTGATTTTTGTTTAAAACTTCTCCATCTTTTTTTTTATTTTATTTTTTATTTATTTTTTTTTTTTTTTTTACTCTTGATTAAAAAAAAAAAATACTTTCTATTTATTTTTTTTTTATTCATATTATTTGATTTGATTTTTATTTTTCATTTTTATTTTCATTTTTCATTTTTATTTTTATTTTTCATTTATAATTTTATTTTTATTTTTATTTTTATTTTTTTTTACTATTCTGTTTTAATAATTTAATTTTTATTGTATTTTTTAGTTTTTTTTTTTTTTTTTTTTTTTTTTTTTTATTTTCTTTTCTTTTTGTTTTATTTCATTTTTATTTTTTTTTTAATTTTTTTTTTTATTTTTATTTTTTTCTTTTTGTTTAAATTTCATTTTATTATTTCATTTTTATTTTTTTATTTTAATTTTAATTTTTTTAATTTTAATAAAAAAAAAAAACTTAATTCTTTATTATATATCTTAAAAACTAAATACAATAAAAATAAATATATATTATAAAAAAAAAAAAAGAATTTTTTTTTAATACTATTGCTATTATCAATTTTTGTTTATTTATTTACTCATTTTACTCTATGTCTTTTTACATATATATTATATATATATATAAACATTAAAATAATAGAATAAATGAATAAATAAATTAATAAACAACAACAACAATAATAAAAACTTTTATTTATTTTCAATTTAATTATTATTTATCTTTATTAATTATTTATATATATATATTTTTTTTTTACTTCTGAAAAAAAAAATATTAATATTTATTATTGTATATAATTATGTTAAAAATAAAATAATTGTAATATTGTATTGAAATATATATATATATTTAATATTAAAAATCATCTTTTTTGTTTTTAATTTTTTTTTTATCTTTATTATTATTATTATTATCATTTTATTTTATTTTTTTTTTTGCTATTATAAATTATCAACTTCATATATATATATTATTTTTTATTATTAATTTATATTAAAAATATATGTAAAACTTTTATTTTTTTCTTCTTTAAATTTATTTCTTTTTTCTTTATATATATATATTTTATTATTTTTGAAAAAAAAATAATTATTAAATTTAAGCAAATGGATTAGATAGTTCTTCTAAAATTTCTGCATATTGCTTTATATCTAATATAGTAACTATAACAGCTGCAACATTAAGAACAAATAATACTGAAAATACAATGATGTATATACTAAGTTTTTGTGAAATAATATTATTAATAGCTTCAGCACAACTTCCTTCTTTAACTTCTAATCTTTTATGTAATTTTGAAGTATTATAAGTACCTACATATATATCTTCAGTATATAATGATCTTTTTCTTGTAGATTCATTTTGATGACATTCAGAAGATGAAGCTGGATCATCTTCAGAATCATAATAACCACAGCATTCAAGAGATTCTTGAATTAATGCTTTTGTGGATTCATTGAATTCATCTTTCCAACGAGTATTCATAATAGAAACAGTATCAGATTTAACGTTTATTAAGTTTATGGCAAAGTAACCTACCCAAAGAGAAGAAACAAATAAGAATGAACAATAAGTAACTAATAAATTATTCCATTTACGAATAAATGCATAAACACCAGTAAATATTGCTAATAACATAAATCCACAATAGAAAAGATATCCTTGAGCATCACCAACAGTAACATCACTTATATTATTGGCAGATAAACCTTTATTTTTTAATACCATAATACCAATAGCAAAGATAACGACAGTAATAATTATTGCTATGATAATGGAAATATAGAATTTTACCGGAGAAATACTCTTTAATTTTGCATAAGTTTCTAATCTATCCTTACTTGGATCATTGATAATCTTTTTATTACTATTTGAATCAATTTTATAAGGATTTTGGAATGGTGATTGAATAAGATTTGAATTACTAGATGTATTGTTTAGTGATGAACTGCTACTATTATATTGTTTATTGAAAGAATTATCTCTAATATGGACTTGTTGCATTTGTGAATTATCTAAAGAAGTATTACCATATGGATCTCTTTCATTTCTTCTTGGTCTATAATTTTCACTTCTTGGATCATTTCTTCTTTGATCATTTCTTCTTGGATCATCTCTTCTATGTCTTTGAGAACTAGGACTTCTTCCATTATCTCTTGGTCCTCTACTTCTTGGTTCACTATCTGATCTTTGATATCTTTCACCTCTGTCTCTTATATTACCAGAAGTATTATAATAATTATTTCTATCCATTTTATTAATATTGTTTTATTTAATAAGACTGATTATATCTTTTTTTATTTTGTTTAAATAAATTGTCTTAATTTTTTTTAACTATATTTTATAAATATCTAATTATTTAAGTCTTGATAATTTATAATTTATAAATACTATAAAAATAAATAAATAATTCTTTATATATAGAATATATATAATTATATATGTTAATAATTTCTTTAACTTTATTTTAAAAATGTTTATTATTATTATTATTATTATTATTATTATTACTATTATTATTATATAATTTACTTACAATTACAATAAATTTATTGATAGATAATAAATAAAAAAAAACCCTTTAACAATTTTTACTTTTTTTTTTTTTTAAAAAAATGTTTTTATTTTATTCAATAAAAAAAAAAAAAGTAGAATATTAACGATTTAAAAATATGTTAACATTTATATTGTTTGTATTTTTTTTTTCTTTGATAATATAAATAAATATGTTAAATATTTAGATATTTTGATTTATATTATTTATTGTATTTTTTTAAATATTTTTAAATATTTTTTGTATTTGATTTTATTTTTCTACGTTATATTCCAATTGTTTTTTCTTATATAATATATATTTTTTCTTATTTTTTAATTTTAATTTTTAAACATCTATCCTTTATGTTTTTATTTTTTATTTAAATAAAATAAAAATCAATCTTATTTTACTTTTTTTATTTTTAAATTTAATCCTTTTTAAAATTATTTCTTTTATTATTTTTATTTTTTTTCCTTTTTGATTTTAAATTGAAAAAGAAAAAAAAAAAAATAAAAAAAATAAAAGAGAAAAGTCAATATATAAATATAGTTTTTTAGAACAATAATTAATGAATATCTATTTGCTGAATAATAATTTTTTTATTTTTTTTAAAAGAAATAAAAAAAAAAAAAAACAAAAGAAATAAAAAACCAAAAATATATATTAATTTATATAATTCATTTTTAATATAAAAATAATTTATTACTTATATATATTATTATATTATATAATATTAATAACTATAACATTTTTCTTGTATTTTAATTATTAATATTTTACTCTAAATAATAAAAAGTTAATAGTTAATAGTAATATTTAATTATATGATAATAAAATATATAATTGTTTTTATTATTATTTTTATATTATTATTATTATTATTATTATTTTTTTTTTGTTATTAAATATTATTATTTTATTATATAAATATATATTATAATTAATTATATATTATAATTGTATTTAATTATTGTATATTCTATGTATTCCTTTTTTTTTTTTTTCACAATTAAAAATGTTAATTTATGATATATTAATTGTAAAAACAGTTCAATATATTGTAATAATATATTATGAATATATTATTAATATATTATGTCAATAAAATGAATATTATAAATATTAATTTATTAATTTATTATATATGATATAAATAAATTTATAATGAATTATACCTATAGATTTTAATATAATTCATTTAATATTATATTAGAATAATAAGGTTTTCTTGTTTTTTTTTAATATTATTTTACTAAAAAAAAAAAGTTTATTTATTAAGTATAATTAACCAATTTATTAATATATTTATAATATGTTATAAATATATTATAATCGAAATTAAATATGTGATATAAATAAAACAAATATATTATAATATATTATAATTTAATATTTTATTTAATAATAACATATCTAATATATTGTAATATATTAGATATTAACTTAAACTATATATTAGATAATTTTAAAGGTCAAAAAAAAATTTTATATATATAATGAAATAATACAATTGAATTAAGTAATTTAACATAATTAATTGTATTTCATATTATATAGTTAATAGATTTTCTTAAGAGAGAATATAATTTTATATAATAATTTAATGTTTTATAATATATTAACTGTTAAAAATAATATATTTTGATTTATTATGAATATATTGATAATATATATATAAATTTTTTATCAATTAAATTTTAAATTATCTAATTCTGGTATATTTATAATATATTATAATATATTGATAGATGTAGTTTTAATTGTTTTTTTTTTTTTTTTTTTTTTTTTTTTGGATTATAATAATAATTTCATAATCCAATATAAAATGAATCATTAAGAAATAGACTTTTAGAATTTTAATAAAAAATGTTAAAATGTTAATGGCTTGACTATATTAATAAATAATAAATAATAAATAATAAATAATAAATAATAAATAATAAATAATAAATAATAAATAATAAATAATAATAATAAATAATAAATATTAATAGTAAATAATTATAAATATATAATAAATAATAAATATTAATAGTAAATAAAAAAATATAAATATTATTTATAATATATTAAAATCTTAGCATCATTATATTTTTCTGTTTATTAGAAAGTTATTTATATTCATATAGCTTAACAATAATTTTTTGCGTCACTAAAATTTACCTTGCTATATAATAATTAATAGTTAATTACTATTCATTATTACATTTTTTATTTTTTTTACTTTATATATATCTATTATTAATTAAATTTGTATTTAAGAATATAATTATTGTCAATTTCATAAAATTAATACTTTTCAATAATTGGTAAAATTTCTACAATATATAATTATGAAAAATATATAAAAAAAAAAGCAAATAATAATAAATGTATTTATAAATATTTATGTAAATTTTATAATAAAAGTTTAAATAAAACATTCATTTTATTAAACTATAAATAATTAAAGTATTATGTTAAAATAAAAAAAATATAATATTTAAATATCGTTTTTTAAACAACTACAAGAATATTCTCATATATTATGTTTTAGATCAAATCTATTAGATAAAAAAAATATAGGAGATTAAGCATTTTTGTTTCATTATCAAATTAATTAAAATAATGTCTATTTATATATTACTATAACTATGAATCATTTCCTGTAATAAAAAAATGAAACCTTTTTTTTTTTTTATTTTTGTTTATATCAACGATTAATAAATATTTATTGATATGTTAATATAATAATAATATTATATAAGGAAAAATATAGTAAAATAAAAATAATAAAAAATTGAATAAAAAAAACATGTATGATTATAATTCACTATATTATTATAATTATTATTTTTATTATAATTTTTATTATAATTAATTATTATATTTCATGTTTTTGTTTTATCCTTATTCTCTTTTTATGGTTATTATGAGAACTTATTTATTTATTTATTTATTTTTATTTATGATATAAAAAAGCATACAAATTTATTATTAAAAAACATAAAAATTAATTGTATTAATTTTATTGTAGTTATTATATTTCTATTTTTGAATATTTGTATTACATTAACTATATAGATTTAAATTAATAATAATTTACCATGTTTTTTTTTTTTAAAAAAAAAAAAAAAAATACAAATTAAAAAGTTTTATTATTGTTACGTTCAATTATGATTTCAAAAAATGACAAAAAAAATTTTTTTTTAATTAAATATAAATATACCAAATTTGAATAAAAATATTATTAAATGTCATTTACAATAAAATTACATTATATTACACTATATATTTTAATATATTAAATACTTTTATAAACTTACATATGTCAATATAATTAATTAAAAAAAAAAAAAAAAGAAACCGTTTTTGTAAAAAAAATTTATATATATTTGTTAAAAAAAATTTTTTTTAACAAATATATATATTGTTATTAAAATTTAATTAATAATTAATACAATAAATTACTATTTCATATAAAATGTACTCATAAAATTAATGAAAATAATATTTAATAAAGTTTATATCTTGATATTATTTATAATAATAAATAAAGTTTCATTAATTGGCATAGTAACCTAAAAAAAAAATTAATTTAAAAAGGATAATATATATAAAAGACCTCAAAAAATACATATATTACACTAATATATTAATATATTAATATATAATATAATGATTTGAAAAAAAAAAAAAAAAAACCAATTCACACAAATTATACAAATTAAGAAAAAACGTATACATTAACAATAAACAAACAAACAAATAATTAAATATCTAAATAAATGAATAATAAATATAATAAATAAATAAATATAGAAATATAAATAAATAAATAATATTAATATAAATCTCATGTTCAAGATAACAAAAAATGTAAAAAAAAAAAAAATAATAATAATAATAGAAAATATAATATAAAAAATTTTTTCATTATGACAACAAAAAAGTCAACAAAATATTTAAGAGTATTACATTACTAATCTTTGTAACAACTATATTATACCGTTGAACAATATTTTTAATATTTAAATGTAACTATTTTAAGTTGTAGCTTTAATAGAATTCATAGACTCTTTAATAAATTAGTTGTTAAATATTATTATATGTTTTATTTGTCTATTATTATGATTTTGTTTTTATAATTTATTTTATAATAATGATTTTTCATGACATTATTCTTTTATATTTTAATAATTATTACTTTTTTTTTTTTTTTGTTTTTATTATTCATAATTATTATGATAAACTATTTATTAAAAAAAACTATTATATTTATATTATAAATTTTTTTTTATTATGAATTACTTTTTATCACTCATATTTTATCATTTTTTATCATAATAATTTTAATTGATAATAAACTTTATTTTATAATAAATTCTATAATAATAAAGGATAAATTCACATAATTTTTTAAAAATGTCTGAAAAATAATATTAATATATTAAATTAAGTATGCTTTATTTGTATTGGATAAAAAATTTAAATCCTTATATATTATGATTATATATTAATATATGTAAATAAATACAGATTAATTTAACATATTAATTTTATTGAAGAATTTTTTCATATTCTTGATAAAATCAAATAATTAAAATAAAAAAAAATAAAAAAATAAAATGTTCAGATTTTTTAAAAAGATTATATTAATAAATATAATCATAAGAGACATATCATAAAATTATAATTATATATTATAAAAATAAGTAATAAATGTATAATAAAATATTATTAAGATCAAAATAGAAAAAAAATATTAAAAATAATTATTGATGTATTATTTTTTAATACTTCTTTTTTTTTTTTTCTATTTTGATCTTTGGTTTTTGTATAATAAGTAAGAATAAGTTATGATAATTTAGAATTTAAAAACAATACTTTATAATAATTATGTAATCAAAATAATAGCAATAATTATAATCATATTAATATATTTTTCTTAATATTATTAATCTTTAAATATATTTCTTTATAAAAATATTAGAAAACAATTAAATTTTGTTATTATACTTAGATAAAATTTATATAATATTAGAAACAATTGATTTCTAAATATTATTTTTAATAATTAAACTTTTAATAATAGAAGTTATCCGAAATGTTGACAAAGTTATCATGACTTTGTTCATTTAATTTAATAATAAATAAATTATGAATCATAACAAATTTTTTTTTTGTAATCTAATAACAATTTTTTTTATTTAATTTTATTTAATTTGCTTTTTATATTATAATATAACAATAGATTTGTTAAATATGAATAATTAACAAAAAAGAATAGTATTAATGGTTAATGTATAAAAAACTTTAATAATAAATAAATTTCCTTTTTTCTTTTTTTTTTTTTTTCAATTAAAATATTTATTAATAATGATTATATATTGATTGATTAATGATTATTTTTCCATTTAGAATTGATTAATTCTTAGCTTTTGTTATATTAATTTTTATGATTCATATTTTTATGAGTAAATGATATAAGAGATTGTTATTTATTAATACTTAATCATTATTATTATATTTTAATTAATAAAAAATTTTTTTACATTTTTATTATTATTATTTATTATTATTTATTAATATTATTATTTATTATTATTAAATTCTTAATAATACATTATTTATTAATTTTTTTAATAATAAATAAAAAATGTACAAAAATAGACAAATATAGTAATAAAAAATGTAATATTATATTTATATTATTTAATATAAATTTCTTGACATTTTATTATAAATTTTAATATATTGATAAATGAAAAATAATAAATAAATAACTAACAATTAAAAACAAATAAATAAATAAATAAATTAATAAATAAATAAATAAATAAATAAACAAATAAATAAAAAATAAATAAATAAATAAAGCATTAAGAAATGTTATAATATTTAATTTTTTTTTCTTTAACGTATATAATTTATATAAGATAAAGAATTACTTTTATTAATAATATATTATAAATATTATTTTTTTAGCTTTTTTATAGGTAACACAATTATTATAAAATTTTCATTCTTGAAACAATTTTTATATTATTAATGAGAGAATTTTTAGTAATAATATTGGTCAATCAAACATTTTAAGTTTTAAAAATAGAAATATATTTATTTTTCTTTTAAAACTATTGGTAAAAAGTACTATTATTAATAATGAATAATTATATAATAAAAAAAAAATAAACTATTATAATTTTATTATTATTTGAGTTTGATTGCAGATAAACTTTTTCTTAAGTTTTAAAAAATCTTATTTGAAAATTTACGAAAATTATTCAATTAATACTTTTTTTGTTTCATAATATAATATTTTTATAATTATTATAATTATTATATATTTATAAAAAAAAAAAGTATTTTATTATTATTTTAATTACCAAAAGTTTATTAGTATAAGTACAAATATTTTTAAAAAATTTTAATAAGCAATTTATTTTATAATATTCATTTCAATTATATATTATATGCTTTACAAAAAATAAAAGTATTTATAAAAATAAAAATAAAATAAAAATAAAAAAATATATATTCTTTTATTTTGGTAGATCCAATCTTTTATCCGATATTATAATATTTACTATGTAATAATTGTATTATGGTAAAATAATAACAATTATAATTATTTTTAATTCAATTATATATTTTTAATTATTCATATTAAGATTTTTTTTAAGAAGAAAACTTTTTTATACTAGAAGTTACTGTAACTCATAATAAAAAATCAAATTTATTAGAATTACAATTATTATATATAATATAGAAATTCATTTACAAACTGATAATCATTTATATTATATAAATCGTTAAAATTATTTTAGTTATTATTTTATCTATTAAATTTAAATATTATTATATGAATATATTGAATATATTTAATAAAAAATTTCAAAAATATTTAATAATTTTACTGAAAAAAATTAACATTTGATCTTTTATTTTATTTTTATTTTTATTTTTTTTGGTTTTTATAATTTTAAAACTAATAGAATTATATTATTAAGGTTTATATAAATATAATCATTATTAAAACCTTTTATTAAATAAAAATATTAAATATATATATATATTTTTTTTAATATTAAATATTGTATAACTTTTATTTATTTATCAAATACATTATAAAAGTCAAATTAGAATAAATATTTGTATAAGATTAAAATAATAAAGATTGAGAATAAACAATTTATTTATTGATAATAAGTTATGAAATTAAATATCCTTCATATATATTTTATTAATTTTTAAATTTTCATATTTTTTTTTTTTTTTTAAAAAAATAAATAATTAATGTGAAATTTTAATAAATATAAAAATAAATTAATTACCTAAAAAGGTAATTAATTTATTTTAGTTTTTTTTTATATAGAAAAATTTTAATTAAAAATTTCTAATATAACTTTGCAGGCTAAATTATTTGGAAATATTATTTCTAATGTTTATCTATTACTTTCTACTTTCATATAATGATAGGATTTCATTTGATTTATGATAATGACTTTAAGTTAAAAATATATACTAGAACAGGTATTAATGATAAATTAGTTAAACATTTATTATTAAATAAAAATTTCACTATTAACGTTAAATTTATTTCCTATTATTAAAATATTTAATGTGATTCTACAGGAGAAAGGTGAATCATTAGTTTGTAATGCTAAAGCATATTTTAATGATATTTGTTATGTTATATATATGGAAATGATATAAAAATAGAATAAATATTAAGTTGAAAAATCTTAATAAGTATAGGTATGATTAATAAATTCAAACATCAATATAATCTATAGTTACATTATATATATTAAGTTTTTTTTTTAAAATTATCAATTTTTTTATAGCTAGTAATATTATATCTCTTTTATAATAGATTTAAATTTTTGTAAATTAATTTTGTTTTTATACTAATATTTATTTATTATATAATATATATTATAAATTAATTTATATATTTAAACTAATATTTATATATATTATACTGATATTATAAATAAATTTATATATTATATATTATATAATATATAAATTAATTTATAATATATATTATATAATAAATAAATATTAGTATAAAAACAAAATTAATTTATAAAAATTTAATTATTATAAAAGAGATATAATATCACTCTTGAATATTTTTATATAAAATTTAAAAACAATTACTAATTATATTGTATATATTAAGTTTTTTATTAATATAAATTTAATTTTTATACTTGAGATTTTTCAACTTAATATGTCTGTTGAAGAAATTAAAAAAGAAGTTAATACTGATAATTTAAATGATTATCTAAAAGAAATTAAAACTATGTTAATTAAAAAAGCTATAGAAACTAATATTTATGCTTTATGTAATATTGTTAAAGAAGAGAACATCGAGTTTGAAAAATCATCTCTTAAAGAATTTAATGAATTGATTAAAAATGTTTATGAAGATGTTTCTGAAAAGATGAACATTGATCTAAAATATAAACCTTTTACTTCTGCTTCTTATGTAGGTTCAACATTTTGTAAAAAGAAAGAAAAGACTAAAAGAAAATCTATTAATAATAATTTTAAAAGTTTAAATGAAATGAATATGCCTATTCCAAATGCTAGAATATGTAGTGACAGTATTGTAGAATTATACAATATTACTAGAGAAGAAGATTATGATATTTATATGGCTGATATTCCAATTGAATATAGGAAAAAAATTTTAAATATTACCATTTTTTATGGTGAAAAGGATAGTTTTTCTACTCGTAAGTTATATACAGTAATTGGTAATACATCTAGGGGATCAGTAGAATTAATAGTTGATAATATTCCTGATAAAGTTTTGAATATGTATAATTTAGTTGTAGTTTAAAATATTATAAATATTATAAATATTATAAATATAATAAATATAATAAATATTATAAATATTATAAATATTATAAATATTATAAATATTATAAATATTATAAATATTATAAATATTATAAATATTATAAATATTATAAATATTATAAATAATATAAATATAATAAATATTATAAATATTATAAATATAATAAATATAATAAATATTATAAATATTATAAATATTATAAATATTATAAATATTATAAATATTATAAATATTATAAATATTATAAATATTATAATATTTTTTAGTATTTTCAATCCAATCTGGTAATATCCATTATTATTATTATTAAAAAGTGTATAAACTCATAATATGATAATTTTTGTTTAATTAATTATTAAAATATTGTAATATAATGTAACTGATATATTTTCAATATATATATATATTAATAAAAAATAATATAAAATAAAATATATAATATTAAATACTTTATATTACTATTATTTTTATTTAATCATTTTTTTTTTAAAAAAAAAAAAAACTAAATTATTGATCAAAAGTTTTGTTAATAAATATGAATTGAAAAGTTTTGATAATGTACTTATATATACAATATAGATATAAATATTAGTAAAATATTTATAACAAAACTTTTATTAAATTTAATAATTAATAGAAAAAAAAAAAATACATATAAATGAAATCTTTTTATATTAAAAATTAAATATTAAAAATGACATTTTTTTATGTTAATATTAAATATTAAAAAAGAAAATCCACATTTAAAAAATTAAGATATATAACTTAATAAATAAGAAATAATATTTAATAAAATATATATAATATATATAATTTAATTTTTTTTTATATAAAAATATAGAAAAAGAGTATTT
Source organism: Anaeromyces robustus (assembly GCA_002104895.1). NCBI lineage: Eukaryota > Fungi > Neocallimastigomycota > Neocallimastigomycetes > Neocallimastigales > Neocallimastigaceae > Anaeromyces > Anaeromyces robustus. Next base: position 154,013 of record MCFG01000046.1, on the reverse strand, counting down.
TTGAAATAAAATTAAAACAATAAAAAAATGCTTATATATATAATTTTTTTTTTTTTTTTTTTTTTTTTTTTTTTCATATGTATATTAATGAGATTTATATGAGTATAAAACTGTAGGTAATACAGTATATAACTTTGAAAATGAAAACATTTATGTATATAATAGAATATTTAATAGAATATTAGATTTATAAATAAATATTAAACAAATATGAAAAGATTTTCTTTTTATTTTTTTTAAATAATAAAAAAATTAAATTTTAATCATACAGAATATTTATTACTTAAAATTAATTTTAAAACTTCATAATAATATTATAAAAAATATATATAAAATGAAAATGAAAATGAAAATATATTATGATACTTTGTAATAATATTTCAAAAAATTATTTTTTATTTATTTAAAGAATACTTTGTAATAATATTTCAAAAAATTATTTTTTATTTATTTAAAGAATACTTTGTAATAATATTTCAAAAATTTATTTTTTATTTATTTAAAGATATCATAAAAAGCTTTTATTTAAAATACAAATATTAAAATACATAAGACAGATAATATATTTTTCATAGTTTAAAACTTCCTAATTCAAAATATAATATTATATTTCTCTATTTTTTATTTTATTTAATTATTCATATTCATAAACGTCAAAAGAAACTTCATGCAAATATCATTATACGTTAACTCCGTTTATTTAAAAAATTTTTTTATTTAAAATACAAATATTAAAATACATAAGACAGATAATATATTTTTCAACCTTTAAAACTTCCTAATTCAAAATATAATATTATTTTTCTCTATTTTTTATTTTATTTAATTATTCATATTCATAAACGTCAAAAGAAACTTCATGCAAATATCATTATACGTTAACTCCGTTAATTTAAAAAATTTATGTATATATAATAATTATAATTATGCTAAATATTCTAATATCTTAGATATATTTTGGATTTATTAAGGATATATTAAATAATATAAATTATATATTTTTTTATGCTTTTTTTTTTTTTTTTTTTTTAAAGAATTAAAAAGAAATCTTTTTTTTTTTTTTTTTTTAATTTTAATATTATTCGTTGGTTAAACTGATCTAAAAAATATATATATTTAAAAAAAAATAAAAACACTGTAATTAAAATTTTATATATATATATATAATATAATTTATTATAATATTATTAATGTACAATACATAAAGATTTTAACCAATAATAATTTAAAAGAATTTTGTATTTTGTATTGTATTGACATTTTTGTTTAAAAATAAAAAATAAAAAATAAATTATTTATTTATTTTTATTTACTTTTTAAAAAAATCCTGTATTTTTTCTTAGAAATAATTGAATAACCAATCATATTTATTTAACATATAATTAACACAAATCATTATTTAGGATATGAAGATAATTTTTATAAAAAATAATTATTTTTTATTATTTAATACTATTTAAATATATTACTATATAATGTAAATATATATAAAATTAATTAAAGTTTTAAATTTTTATATAGAATAAATATATTACATTATGAATGTTGTGGGAATTATGCTAATTTTGAAAAATATAAATATATACTCTTTTCACTAAAAAAAATTTTTTTTTAACTCATAGTTTTTCATTTATAAAAATGAGAGATAAGGTAAAATTCAAAAATAATAAAATAGATAATGTAGAAATGATAAAAAATTATTTTTAGAAAACGTGAATATTAATATAAATAATTTTTTTATATATATAATAATAAATAGTGGAGAAAGAAGAGACAGAGAAGACTTAAGCGTAAGAGAAGAAAGATGAGAGCCAGATCTAAGGTAAAATATAGTGATAAATATTAATAATTACAAACAAAATTACAAAAACAAAATAGAATTATGTATATTAATCATAAAAATTTTTTATTATAAATTATAATTAATATAGTAATCTGCTTGAGACATCTTATTCTTAAAATGCGTGTCTATTTATGGTTTTAATCATATATAAGTTATTTGAGGAAAATATAAACTTTTTTTTTTATTTTAAAAAGAAAAGTGTAATCAATGGACTTCTTAATGCTTATGGGAAACACTTTGTTATACTTTCTTTCTTAAAACAAAAACAAAACGAATATTTAATCAATGTCTTGTATTGAGGAAAAACTTTTCAAAAAAAAAAATAAAAACCAAAAAAAAATTAATAAAAAAAATATTAAAATTTTAAATTTATTAAAATGTTTTAATAATGAATGTTTTTGTGTTATATGTTGAGTTATATTTTATTAATGAAGAAATTAGAGAGTAATATTTTTTGTGTTGATATGTGAGTTAGGTGTTTAAAAAAAAATTGTATAAATAACATTATAAGATACAAAAAAGGAATACGGCATTTTAAATTAATTAATATTACGTTGTCATTATATCACAAAGGAAATATATAAAAAAAAAATAAAAACAAAACAAAATAAATTAATTTAATTAATTATTTTATTTTAATTTTTTTTTTTTTTTTTGACATAATTGGATAAATGTGGCTTAAATATTATAGAGTAAAAAAATATGAAAAAAGTAACAGACGTTTTTTTTTTTTTTTTTTTTTTTTTTTGCTTACATAAATAATTTTTGTTATAAAAAGAGCTATGATACTTTTTTTTTTTTTATAATTATTAGCATTAATAAAGTAAAACGTCAACATCATATGATGAAATATTTAATTAAATATGATGTTATATATAATGTCATACGATACTTTTTAATTTTTTTTTTTTTTTTTTTTTTTATATAAAAGAGAGACATGACATGACCATGAAAGGAAAGAAAAGAAACAAAATAAAATTAAGTTTAAATAAGAAAAAAAAAAGAGAGAGAGAAACAAGAAAAAAAAAAATTAAGTTATTGAAAGAATAAATTCAATACTTTTTATTTTATCTTTTATCTTTTAAACCTTTGTTTTTACTTCTATTACAATTGTCTTTTATATATATATATATATATATATATATTAATATTTAATACTGTTACATTTTCACTTTTGACATTTGAATAATTTTCTAACACTACACTTAATTATTTCTAAAAAAAAAAAAAAAAAAAAGAAAAGAAAAAAGAAATTTCTAATGTTATATTGTACATATAAAAATAAAAATATTTTTATGAAAATTATAAACTTTTAATGTGGCTTGTGATAATATGACTTTCTATAGAGTAATAAAAATTGTTACTGCTGTAGGAAATACATTAAAATACATTATAATTATTATTGTTATTTAATATAATATTAATTATTGAAATGATTTATTATAATATTTGTTAAAAGAAAAGAGAATAAGAGAGATATATGATATAGAAGAAGAAGAAAAAAAAAAAGAGAAATCTATAATTTCAAGTAGAAAAATGAAATAATAGAAAATGGGAAAAAAAAAAATAACAACATAACACTCAATTTGAATATATATATTATAATTATAATAATGAAATACATAAAAAATATTAAGTTACATCTTTCGTTATGTCTTTTAATATTTATTATATCATATTTATAAATAATTATTATTTGATTTCTATGTTTATAGATAGATAAATTGTATTATTAATCATTATTTATGACTATTTCATAATATTTATTTTGTATTATTAATCATCGCTTATGACTATTTCATAATATTTATTTGTATATTTATATTTAATAAATTATGGGTTTATTATATTATTATCATTAGTAGTAGTAATATTAGTTTTTAAATTATTATTCTTTCTATATGTAAAAAAAAAAAAAAATTTTTTTTGAGATATTTGTATTTTCTGTTTAAATATTTATGATAATTATTTTATTATTATTATTTATTTGATTTCAAAGTACCCTTAGTCTTCAACTTTTCTAAGTCTCATTCCTTTAAAACTTATACCTTTCTTCCAAATACCACTTGTATCTTTAATTTCTAATTCAACAGATATCTTTGACTGTGAAGAATCAATCTTTGAACGATCAACTATAATTTCAGGACATTCTATAATGCACCATTCATTATTTCTATATTTTTGTAATATTCTTCTATTGAATTTATTTTGAGTAGCCATTATTTCAATCTAAATTATAATTATATATATAATATAATATAAAATAAAAAAATACAAAATAGTTTTAATATATAAAACAACTTATAAGATTCCGTTTTAAATTAATATATATTTTTTTAATTATATTAATATTATTTATTACTTTATTTATTGATTCTTCTTCATTTGGATCCATTTCATTATTTTCTTGATTTTCATCAATTTCTTGTAATGATTGTTTGCCATCACTTTCTTGTAATTGTTGACTTTCATTATTTTCTTGAGATGATTGATTTTGCTGTATGTCATCTTCTTTGTCATTATATTCAATTGGTACTTCTAAAACTCTTGCATTGAAAGTAATTAGATCTAAACCAAATGTTCTCTTAGCAAATTTAACTTGGAATTCTGGTATATATTTACCATCAGGAACATAATTAAACTTTGAAACAATCTTTAATTAAATATATACAAAGAATTTTATTATATTCATTATCATTATCATATTATAAATATTTAATATCAATGATATAATGAATATAATATATTAATTTATGTTATTTAAAATAAAAATATAATTTTGGGTTTAATTTTTTTTATTTATTGTTTTTAATTTATTATTATTTTTTTATTATTATTTTGTAATAAAAGCAAAATTACCTGAAGCCACCAAACATCAATTAAAACTTTTTCATCATCTTTTTCAGCCCAATGAGTTTTATCATGAGAAATAATACATTGATTATAATCATGAGTTAATGTTTCTATTTTATTGATATATATATATATATATATAAAGAAAGAAAGAGAGAATGGGTAGACCGAAAATATATATAAAAGTTAATTTTTATTGATAATTATTTATATTATTATATTATATTATATATATATATATATATATTTCTTTTTTTCCTATATCTTACTTAATGTTTTATATTTGTTAAATGGTGTTTCTTCATTTTCTACAAAAAGAATATTTTCCTAATATTTTTATTATTAATATATAATGCATATAATTAATATTTTAATTTATATTATATTGATATATGATTAAAATACTATTTTTTATATTAATACTAATTAAGTATAATAAAATGTGTAATATTCTACTTATTTATTTATAAATATCTTATCATTTATTATTATTATTATTATTATTATTATTATTTTTAAAGAATTAAGAAAATACAAAAGAATAAATTATTGCTATTATAATTATATATATATTTATTATTTACCTTTGAATAACTATATAATAATTTTTTCCATATGTCTGCTTTTTCCTTATTATCATTTAGGTATTTACATGTCTTTTATAAATATATAAATGCAATATATATAATTATTAAATATTGGTAAAAAAAAAAAGAAAGATTGATAGTGATTAGTGATAATAAATTATATTTATATAAATTGAAATGAAAACCGATATATATTATATATTTAACTAATAAAAAATATTTTTTCAAAAATTAAAACATTTCCATTAATGATTATATTATATCAAAGATTTGCAATATTTTAATAACATTAATTATTCTGTTTTGAATTGAATAATGTTAAATATATTTATCTTTACAAATTCATGAATTAAATTAAAAATTATTCCATTTTAAATTGTATTATTAAGTATAATTTATGTTGAGAACTTTAAGTTAATAATTAATTGCAAATATCAGCATCATTAAAATTTTACAATTATTATTTATGATATAGCTTATTTATAACAGTGTGAAATTTTATATTCTAAATTGAATGTAAACTTTTTAAGTTATTTTAATGCAATTCTTTATTTTACTTTTTTATCTTCTTTGGATAACTTTGTTTTAATTATTTTTTATCTACGTAAAAAATAAAGTGTTATAAATAAAAACAGAAAAAATACAGTTTAAATATAGATATTTACAGAAGTATAGTTTAAAAAGTCTTCTAATTCTAAATACTTTGAAATTTCATATATAAGAATTTGATATGGTAATCTAAGTAAACCTATTATTATATTAATTTAAATAAAATTAAAAATGTTAAATGTTTTATTTATTTATTTCTAAAAATTTTAGAAAAAAAAAAAAAGAATTATTTATATGTGTTATAATATTAATTATTACCTATTTTTTCCATTTTAAGAATGCTTTAATTACGATAGTATTTTTAATTTTTAATGGGTTAATTATAAACTATTAAATATTTATAATTCATATATAAATGATAATATTTGTATATTTAATATTCTTATATTCTATTGTTATCTTAATACCTTCCACAATAATAATATTATTATTATTATTTATTACTATTTATTATAATATGTAATGAAAGTTTAGAAAAGGGAAAACCCGTATTTAATACATATAATTACATATTTAATATTGTAATTATATATATTATTTTTTAATATACATATCTGTATATATTTTTTAAAAAATTTTATAAATTTTAAAAATCAGGGTTAATTAGGGACTATTTTATTATTAAATAAAATGAATTATTATCAATATGTAGATAATATTAAAATAATTAATAATGATTTATTTAATATCCTTTTTACATTATTTTCTATTTCTTTATTTTATTTTATTTTATTTTATTTTATTTTATATTATTATTTACATTTATATAGCAAATAATAATAAAGATAATAATAATAAAATAAAAAAAAAAAGGAACTGACTTGTTATATTATCTTATTATAAATTAAATTATAATATAAAAAAAAAACTTGTTTTTAACCATATAATTTTATTGTTACACAAAAAATTTAAATATTAAATATTATTTTTTTTTTAAAAAAAAAAAAACAATAAACAATAATTCAAATTTTACTGCCACAATTTATTAATTAAATAATTTAATAAATTTATTTAACAATATTACAATTTATTTACTAAATTATCCTTATTACTTATTAATTATTAATTATTTTATATAAAAAAAACTTTTCCCCGGCATAGCACTTCTTTCTTTGGTTAAGATTTTCTAAATTGTTGTTTTGTTCTCTCATTTTACTTAAGTTTTTTTCATAATTGTTTATTCTCGAAACAATTGACAATATTTCATATTCATATAAAAAAAAATAATAAATATAAACGTATTTTAATTTACATTAAAAATATATTTATTATATAGAATAATTTTTCTATAAAAAAAATTGTTTTATTTTAATGTATAAATGTATTATTTAATAGTGTATTTCAGATTTTAAAAGGATTTTAAAAGGTTTATTTATCATTTAAATATATATTAAAATATTTTTTTATAGAAAAACGATAATTAGAAATACTAAAATAATAATTAATAAGCTTTTTATATATTATATATGAATATTATACAAAATAAAATTCTTTTAAAACAAATTTTTTGGAATAAAGTATGAATAATCGAACATATAAAATATATAATATGATTTAATAATATCATATTCCGCATTATCTATATATGGAAGGTTTATGCTTTCATTTTATAAATCTTATCAATTATTAAAGAAGTTATGGTATGGTATAGTATTATAAAAAATAAAAATAAAAAAAAAAGAATACAAATTTTATTATTATATTTTATTATAATGTTTCTAAAGAATAAATTAAATTTATAAATTATTTAATATTAAAGAATAATAGTATAAAATACATATTCATTATATATTAATGATAATGACAATGGTAACTTAATCTTTAATTAATAAGTTTATACTTTAATATGTCATCACTTTACTTTAAAATAGAAAACTGCTATTTTTTTGAAAAAATAAAAATATAGCAAATAATAATAATAATAATAATAATAATAATAAAAATAATAATAATAGTAATAATAGACATGATACTTACTATGAACATTTCTTTTTATTGTCGGGTTATAATTTATTGATATCAAGTTGTTAATACAAGATTATTTAATATAACATAATCCAGTCTTAACATAAATTATATTAAGACTAGATTATTTTATATTTTAATTTAGAGGTTATATAAAGTATTATGGATAATATAAAAATAAAGCATTAAAAAATGATTATGTAATTTTATATATATCTATAATTGATATATAAATAATGTTAATTATATTAATTATATTATATATTGAATTTATAAATAGGAGTATTAATTATTATTAATAAAAAGAGTTGTAATAATCATAGTTTAAAAGTATAAAAAAAAATTATATTATCATTATATAATTTTTATATGAACAAGGACAATTAGGTTTTAAAGTTTAATCAACTGGTAAAATTAAATAATATAAAAATTATATAATGATAATATTATAATTATAAATATATTTATACTTTTTTCAATATTCTAAATATAAATTATATATGGAGGCATAATATAAAAATTCAAATCATGCTTCTTTTGTAAAAACTTTTAAATTGGATATACTTATTATAATAATTTTTTTTTTTTTAAAAAAATATTATTATAATAAATTGTTAAAAATGTTTATATTTTATATATATAATTATTTATATAATTTATTAATATTTAATTAGTTATATTAAATAATATAGACTTTAATATAAATAATTATTTTATTATAAAATGTTTATATTGTTTATTTTTAATGATTTATTATTAATAATTTATTTTATTTTATTTATATTATTTAATAATAATATTAGTTTACTCAAAGTGTAGTTAATATTTATTATTTTCTAGTTTTAGGTATAATTTTGATAAATAAATTATTAATAAAAATTATAAAATGAATGATAAATAAAAAAGAAATGGATGATATAGTAATATTTACATCAGTAAAGCAAAAGAATTTAAAATAATGTATTTTCCTTTTTTTTTTTTTTTTTTTATTTATCATTGTATAAAAAATAAAAACTTTTATTTATAATTGAAATATAAATAATTACTAATAATCTATAATATTTATTAAAGTATAAATTATCTACTTTATCTTTTTATATGATTAAATAAATCTTAATTGATAATATATTTTTACCTTAACAATTATTTATAATTTTAATGAATGCCTTTTCAGCAATTTAAATGTATAACTTAATAATGGTTTTAAAGGTTATAATTTAAAAAAAAAAAAAAGGAGAGGTATATATGAATAAATTTAAAATAATAATTATATTATTAATAATATTAGTTGAATTTGTTATTGAAGTACATTAAACTTTAATAAGTAAATAAAAGTAAAAAAGAAAATGCTAATAAAAAAAATTTATTAGTAAATTCATCTATCATTTTAATTAATGCTTAAATTTCATTAAGTTAAATTATAATTAGGTTTATAAAAATTGCTAAAATGTTTATTATACTCAAATATTATTATTTTTAATAGTTCAAAAAGATATATAATAAATAATTATACTTTGTGTTTGGTATATATTTAATAATAATTATATATTATAATATTCATAATGTAATAGTTAATAATAAAAAATTAATGTTTACTTTAAAACAATATAATAATAATAAGATTATCATTTTTATTATAATTTTTACTATTATTATTACTATTATCATTATTTTATTATTTTATTATTATTATCATTATTAATATATATTTTTATTACATAAATTAATATTGTATAATAATTAATAATTTATTTTTTAAAAGAAAAAAACATTTAATTAAGATTTATGATTATTTAATTATATTTTTTTAATGTGACGTGACCTTTTAAATAAACTAAATCTCAGTCACATTTTTATTAATCTTTATGAAAGTTTCCTTATATAAATAAAATTGAATGCAAAAAAAAAACTTTTTTTTTAATATTTTTTACACTTTATTTTTTTATTACTATTCTTTATGTCTATATTTTTTCGATAAAGTTTTTATTTTCCATTTTTTTTGATAATTATTTTTTTTATATATTATATGTTTTATTATATTTGTTTTATTTTATAAATAATTATGAATATTATTAATTGTTTTGTTTTGTTTTGTTTTATATAATTAATAATTTATCTTTACAATTAATAATTAAACTTTTCATTTGATTATTTAATTTTTCTATTTCTTATTTTCTTTTTTTTTTTTTTTTTTTTTTTTTTTTCTTTTTTTATATTATTTTATTAAATTTTTGTTTTTTCATTTTGTTGTTTCCATTTATATAAATATTAAAAAATTTTAATTTATATTAAATTTTAATTAATATTAAAATATTTATTTTTTGTTTTTTAATTTAAAATTTAATTTTCTTTTTTTTTTTACTATTTTTTTTTTTTTACATTTTCCATTTTCTTACTATTATTTTTAATTTATTAATTTATTTATTTATTAATTATTTATTATTATTATTTTTTCTATTTAATTTATTATAAATTTATTATATGCTGATTTATTTAAATATATTGAATAAATATAAAGATAAATATAAGATAAGATAAATCTATATAATACTGTATAATACTACAATATATTAATATTAATATTAATTTATTAATCATTTGTTCATTCATTTTTTTTTTCTTTTGGATAATTTTTTTTTTTTTGTTATTAATATATAATATTCATATTATATTTTTTATTATTATAAATTGAGATTTCTTATCTAAAGCCACAGTTCATAACTAAAAAAAAATTTAAATAAATAAATAAGTAAATAAATAAATAAATAAATAAATAAATAAATAAATAAATAAATAAATAAATTTTATTTTATGATTTTTTGTGATAATAAAAAATAATATAAATATTAATATATTAATGAATATATTAAATTATAATTGAATAAATGTTAAATATATTTTTATGATTAAAATAAATAATGGTAGATTTTTATTGTTATATTTAACTAAATTTCCTTTTTAACAATTTTTTTATTGTTATTACAATTTAATGATAAATATAATTTAATATATATATAATACACTAAAATAAAAATAAAATAAAATTTTTTGATTTTTTTTTTCTAAAAAAGAAAAAATCAAATAGTTTTATATCCAAGAGAAATATGTTCAATAATAATTAATAAAATTACTTGTAAATCAACATATTTAACATAGCGTATTTATTTATTTTTATCAATATTATTTTTAAAAGAGAATAAAAAATATATAAAGTTTTATAAACAGTACTAATAAATATTAACGAATATATACTTTTTGAAAGAAAAAAATAAAAAAAAACTATATAATATTTATTAAAAAATATCAATTCAATCGTTATAACGCTTTTCATAAATAATATTAACTTTAATTATTTATTTTCTTTTTTTTTTAATATAAGAGAGAAAAAAAAGAAAGCTTTGTTTTCTTTTATATAATATTATCTCATATCATATTTATTTTAATACTATTTTTCAATAATTAATTTTGTATTTTTGTATTTTCCTTAATTTTAAGAAAATACATAGATAATTATTAAAATAATTATACATTTAAAACAAATAAAAATAACAAAAAGTAATAATAATAAAGAACAATCAAAACATAATTTCAAAAAATATTTAATCTTAATAACTTAATAATAATATTTAAAAGCTTTTATGGATTTTTAAATACAACAACTTAACAACTTAGCATCTTTTATTTTTTTGGATAAATATCTATAATTTATTTTATTTCATATTATAAAAAGAAATAAAATAAATTAATAAGATAGATAAAATAAAATAAGTAAAAATAAAACTATATTTAAGAAAAGAAATTTATTAATGAAACTGGAAATATGAAGTATTAATATTTTTTATTTTACATTTATCGTTCACATTTATTTTTTGAAATAAAACTTTTTTTTTTTGTGGAATTTATGATATATGATAATAAAATATTTATATATTAACTAAAAAAAAAAAAAGAAAAGCTCTTTTATTAATACAAATAAGAAAACAAAACAAAAAAAAAAGAACATCGGTTAAGAATATAATCAAAAAGTGGTCAACAAAATTTATATTATTATATAGTTGTTAAAAAAAAAAAAAATTAAATTTATATTATCTAAAAGAAATATTGAATGGAATATAAAAAAAAATTGGAATAAATCAATACAAATATAAAAAAATATTAAAATATTAAAAGGTACACTTTTTTATTATTGCTATTATTTTAAATCATATGAAACAATAAAATAAAAACAAGAATTTAATATTTATAATATATAATATATATTATAAAAAAAAAGTACTAATATATTTCATATTTTATCTTAATATTTAATATATTAAAAAAAAAAAAAAGAAAGAAAGAAATATTTTTTTAATAAAAATTAATATTTTATAATAAATAATATCAATAATAACAAAATAATAATAATAAGAAAGTATATAAAGAATTAAATTATTGATTTATTAAAAGTATAACAAAAAAAAAAAAAAAAAAGGAAAATAATTTATCATTATTTATTAAGGAGAATCTTTGTAAATCGAGGAAGAATATTTAAGAATATTATTTATTTGATTGAGGAAGAATATTTAAAAATATTATTTATTTGATTGAAATTTTATACATTTTATTGAAAATTACATCACTTAAACCAAAAAAAAAAAAAAAAAAAAAAAAGAGTGAAAAAGATATTTAACAAGTTATACATAAAGAATATATATATATTTCATTATATACATATACGAGTGAGTGTATTTATATAATTTTTTTATTATATATATAAAAAAAGAATAAATATTTTATATATTAAAAAAAAAATGTTTCAAAAAATAAACGAGTAAGTATTTATATTTTTAAACATTTCAGAAAAAAAAATTACAAAAATTAAATATCAAAACTTTTTTTTTTTTTTTGTACTTTTATGAATATTTTCAATATAATGTTGTCAATATTTTCATTTAAATATCCACTCTACTACTTATACTACTTATATTATATTTTTTTAATAGTTAATATTACCCATTTTTTATAGAAAAATAATTAAAATAAAATCAATTAATAGTTACAATATATTAATAATAATAACAACATATAATAATAAATAATGATAAATTTATAAAAAAATTGACAAAAATATCATTAACAATAATATAATAATATACATTTAAATTAAATAGATTATATTTTCTTTTTTTTTATTTTATTCTTTTTTTTTTTTTTAAAAAAAAATAAAAAATAAAACAATCCTATAAAATGGATTTCACAATATATATAAATATATAAATAATCATTTAATTATCATATATCTAATATATCCATAAATTATATATATATATATATTTTTTTAAACAATTGAAAATAATTATATATAAATTGATATATATTAATATATTATTATTATTATTTATTATCATTTTTAGTTGGCTTCAAAGAAGTAGTACTCTTTCACCACCTGTTGGAACAGCATCATCTATAAATACAATATCTTCAATTTCTTCAGTATCAGAATCTGTAAGTGAAACAAATTCTCAAAATATATCTAGAATAGATACTGATTTGGGTAATTTATCTATGGATGATTCAAAGAGTTATGCAAATAGCGCTAGAGATTCGGCTTATGCTACAGAGATAGATGTTTATGGTATTTTTTTTTTAGCTTAAAAATTAAATATATATAAATCTATATTAAATTAAATTAAATTAAATTAAATTATTAAAATATAATAATTAAAAATACAATAATTAATATGAAATTATATAATAAATATATATATTAAAAGGTTTTATAAATATACTTCCATATGAACTTAGTGTATATATCATTAGATAATATATAATATATAATTATTTTTTTATACTATTAAAAATACTTAATTTAATTATTAAAAAAAATTTTTTTTATTAATATAATATTTTTATAATAAAATATATTTAATATTTAATATAATATTATATATATATAATATGTAAATGTATATATACAGATCAATGTTTTATTGCAAATTGATGATATTTGTACTATAAATAGAATTTCACAAGTTTCACATAAATGGAATGAATTAGCTAATGATAATATAATATGGCATAATTTATATATAAAACGTTGGGGTGAATTACCAGACCCAGCTGTACGACAAAAAATACATAATTATAAATATTTATATAAACAACGTCTACGATTAAATAAAAATTGGACAACATTAGACGTTGAACCAAAAGTTATTGTTGGTCATGAAGATAGTGTTTACTGTGTTCAATTTGATAAAAATATTATCGTTTCTGGTTCTAGAGATAAAACTATTAAATTTTGGGATATTAAAACATTAGAATGTATTAAAGTATTAAGATACCATCAAGGCTCGGTCCTTTGTCTTCAATATGATGATAAAATTGTAGTTTCAGGTTCTAGTGATTCCACTTTAATAATATGGGATTTCAAAACAGGTAAAGTATTAAAAATATTAAGCGGTAAAAATGGTCATACTGCACCTGTATTAGATGTACGTTTCAATAAAGAAGTTATTGTAAGTTGTTCAAAGGATAGTACTATAAAAATATGGGATTTAGAAACTGGTGCTTTAAGAAAAACTCTTACTGGACATCGTGCAGCAGTAAATGCAATACATATTCATGGTGATGAAGTAGTATCAGCTTCAGGGGATTGTACTATTAAACTTTGGAATATTAAAACAGGTGAATGTATAAGGAAATTTATTGGTCATTTCCGAGGTTTAGCTTGTGTTCAATATAATGGAGAAATTATTGCTTCAGGGTCTAATGATCATACTATAAAAATTTGGAATGCAAAAACTGGACAACTTATACGAACTTTAGGAGGTGAACAAGGTCATACAGATCTTGTAAGAACTTTAGCTTTTGATAATGAACGTATTGTTTCAGGTTCTTATGATCAAACCATAAAAATTTGGGATATTAAAACAGGAAAATTATTAAAAGATTTTAAAAATGCTCATGGTAGTTGGGTATTTAATGTTCAAATTGATGCTTCAAAAATCGTTAGTGCAAGTCAGGTAAAATAATAATAATAAATATAATAATAATCATATTAATAATAATAATTATAATAATAATAATAATAATAATAGAATATATATAATATATTTAAAAAAAAAAAAAAAAGAATCATTAATATATATATTTATTAATAAAAATTTAATGAATAATAATTATTTAAATTATTTTTATTTTTATTTTTATTGTTTATATTATATTTATTATATTATAAATACAGGATAGAAAAATTGCTATTTGGGATTTCACTGGTGATACTGAAGATGTGGATACCTTTTTATCATGACAGTAAAATGTTTTATTAATATAAAACGTCATATAAATAAGACAAAACTAATTTAATAAGATTAAGACTCTTTTTTAATAAACTAAAAAGAAAAAAAAAAAAAAAAAAAAAGAAAAACTTTTTTTGGTTATCTTATGCTTTTGACATAAAAAAAAAAATAGTAAAAAATAATTTTTTATTTTAAATTAATATATAAATTATTAAAAAGAACAAACAAAGATCTTAACTATCATTAGAATTAATTATCATGTTCTTTTTTTATAATATATATAAATTTAAAAACAAAATATAATAATATTTTCTTTTTAGTATAGATTTATACCTTTTTAAAAATTTTTTTTATTCTTTTTATTATTCTTTTTTTTTAATAATTTAATGTTTTTTTATATTATATATATATATTAATATATATAATATATATATTAATTAATTATAATAAGCAAATTAATAATTAAATATTTATGGATAATATTAATTTAAAGAAATTCAAAAAAATAGTATTGATAAAAAAAAAAATAATTCATATTCATTAATAATTATATATATATATTTTTGCTTAAAAATCTTTTTTGTTTTTTATACTAAACGTCATTACATTAACATTTTTCTAATATATAATATTTAATTTTTTTTATTAAAAAAAAAAAAAAAAAAAAAAAAAAAAAAAAAAAAAACATTAATAAATAATTTTTTTTTAATGTTTATTAATATAAAAAAAAAAAACTTTTTTTTTTTCTTTTCTTAATCGTAATCATTTGGTAATATAAAAAACAAAGTAAAAATAAAAATAATAATAAAATAAAATAAAAATGAGAAAAAAAAAATATAAATTATAATATCTTGTAATAATAATTTTTTTTTTTTTTTTTCATTGTTTATTTATTATTATTTTTTTTATTTTTACTTTTTCTAATTTTTATTTCTATTTTTTTTTTTTTTTTAAAGAAAATTATTGATATTAAGATATTTATATTTTTAATAATCTTATATATCTTGATATTTAAGATTATTCTGTTTTATTCTTTTTTTTTACTTATCTTTATTTGAAAGATAGGTAAAAAAAAAGAAAAATGAAATAAATTAAAAAAAAAAATTAATTAAATAATTAAGAAAAAAAAATTTTTTTTAATATATTAGTTTTGTTATGTAATGATAGATAGATAAAAAAAAATTTTTTTTTTTTGAAGCAAAACAAGCATAAATAGACAAAAAAAAAAAATATTTATTATGATGTTTTTAATGATGAATTTTAATATACGCTATATAGTAAAAGTTTATTAATTATTAAAAACTATTTATTCAATTAAATCAAAAAAAAAAAAAAAAAAAAAAAAAAACTATCTATTCATCTTATTTATTTATTCAACAAAAAAAAAATTTTTTTAATATAATAATAAGTTGTAATACAAAATGAAATTTTTATACAAATATTCAAACAATTCAACAAAAAAAAAAAAGTAATAATAATATATTATCAGGTAATAATAATAACAAAATGAAATTTTTATACTAATATTCAAACAAATTCTACAAAAAAAAATAGTAATAATAATAATAATAATAATATATTATCAGGTAATAATAATATTTTATTAACAAAAAATAATAATAACAATATCAATAATAATATTTTATTAACAAAAAAATAATAATAACAATATTAATAATATAATTTTATTAACAAAAAATAATAATAATAACAATATCAATAATATTATTTTATTAACAAAAAATAATAATAATTATAATCATAATACAAAATAATACAAAAAAAAAAAAAAAGAATATTTATTATTATTATAATTAAATATTTAATTTTAAAACAAAATAATTAAACATAAACAAAAAATTTTTTATTTATTACTAAGATATTAAGTAAAAAATTGAGATTACTCAAAAATACTATGAATATTTTTACTTAGTATTCTTAGTTTTTTATTTTATTATTATTAATCATTAATCTTATTTTTAATTTTTTTTTTAAAATTTTATTTATTATTAATCTTAAATAATTTATTTATTATAATTTTTTTTTTCTTTCTTTCTTTTTCTTTTTTTTTTTTTTTTTTTTTTTTTTTTTTTTAATAGTATTTAAAATAATTCAAAAACTTGATGATTTGATGTCATCAATTTCATCCATTCTCTTTAATTTTATATATTTTAAATTAATTTATTTTTTTATGGTATTAGAATTTTATTATATATATAATTTAAATTATTTATATTTAAAAAAAAAAAAAAAAAAAAAAAAAAAAAAAAAAAAAAGAAAAAAAAAAAAAAAAAGTAAAGAAAAAAAAATATGAAAAGTTAATAATTATTTTATAAATTAATTAGTAATTTCATAATAATAATTTAATATTATTAAAATACTAATATACGCAATAGTAATATTAATGAATATTAATGAATAATAATAATAATAATTTTAATAAATATAATTATAATAATAATACTAATAATAATTTATAACTTATTATTTATATAGTTTATCAAAGTGATAATAATAATGAATTATTATTAATATTACTTTTAAAATCAAAATAATTAATAATATTTAAAAACGAAAATTACGCTTTTAATATTTTAATTATTTTGATATTACAAAAAAAAAAAAAAAAAAAAAAATAATCAAAAAAAAAAAAAAAAAAAAAAAAAAAAAAAAAAAAAAAAAAAAACATAAAACATAAAACGAAAAACGAAAAACGAAAAACAAACAATCAAAGAAACAGATTAAAAAAAAAAAGAATAAAGCTTTAAAAATCTAAATATTAAAAAAAATTTTTTATGTATACTAAATTTTGATTTAATTTATTTTTTTATTGTGTTTTTATTTTATTTTAATTCTTGTGTTTATTATTTATTTTTATATTAGGTATAGATTTTTTAATGATTTTATTTTAATTTTTTTATTTTCTATTGTAAATACTATTTACTTTTATTATTATTATTAGTTTTATTTTTTTCTTCTTATATATATAAATAAAAAAAAATAGTTGCTTTTATTTAAAATTTTATAAGATGATAATATTTATTAATAAATAAGTATTACTGAGATTAATTTTTTTTTTTTAATATTATTTTAAATCTTTATATGTATATCATTTATATCATGATTACAAGTTATTTTTTTTTCTTTTTGTATTAGTTATTATAAATTATTTTATTTTATTTTATTTTTATTTTTTTATTTTATTTTTTTTTTTTATTTTATATATTTGTTAATTTATGAAAACTACAAAATCTATTTAGAATTTTTAGCAATTTCTTCTGCTTTCTTTACTACTTCATCTATATCACCCACCATATAGAATGCTGCTTCTGGTAAAGAATCATGTTTTCCTTCTATAATTTCTTTAAATGATCTAATGGTATCTTTTAATGGTACAAAACGTCCTTCTGAACCTGTAAAGCCTATATTATATATTTACAATAAAAAAAAGAAAAAAGAAAAAAAAAAAAAAAAAGAAATAATAAAAATAATAATAATAATAATAATAAACCATAATAATTATAAGAAAAGAAAATATATTATAATATTAAAATTAGAAATTATATAAATAAATAAATATATAATGTTTATATATATATATAATTAATTAATGAATGAATGAATTACTTTTAGCTGTAGTAAATGGTTGAGACATGAATTTTTGAATTTTTCTAGCTCTTTCAACAGTGATCTTTTTTTTTTTAAATTATTAATATAATAAACAAAATAATAAATTAAATAATAATTATTAATTAAAATTAAGATAGAATTAAAATAATTTCTTTTTTTACTTTAATAGTAATTTTATTTTCTAAATTATATATATATATATATAATGGTTTTAATTTTTAAACCTATTATATTAATTTTATTTATTTTTTATTATTACTATTTTCTTTTTTATGTTTATTTTAATTTTTAATTTTTATTTTTAATATTTTTTTTTATTTTTTTTTATTTATTTATTTATTTTTATTTATTTTTATTTTTATTTTTATTTTTACCTTATCTTCTTCTGAAAGTTCATCCATACCAAGTACTGCAATAATATCTTGTAATGATTTATAATTTTGTAAAATTCTTTGAACTTCTATGGCTACTTGATAATGTTCTTTACCTACAATTGTTGGATCTAATAATCTTGATTTAGAATCTAATGGATCTACAGCTGGATATACCCCTAATTCAGAAATTTGTCTTGAAAGTACAGTAGTTGAATCAAAATGTGTAAAAGCTGTTGCAGGTGCTGGATCTGTAACATCATCTGCTGGTATATAAATAGCTTGAACGGAAGTAATTGATCCATCTTTTGTTGAAGTAATTCTTTCTTGAAGACTACCCATTTCAGAAGCTAATGTAGGTTGATAACCAACCGCTGAGGATATTCTACCTAAAAGTGTAGATACTTCAGATCCTGCTTGCATAAATCTAAATATATTATCAATAAAAAATAATACATCTTGATGTTCTTCATCTCTAAAATGTTCTGCTAAAGTTAAACCTGTCATTGCAACTCTTGCTCTTGCTCCTGGTGATTCATTCATTTGTCCATAAATTAATGATGCTTTTGATTTATGTTTATTTTTTAAATTAATTACTCCTGATTCAATCATTTCATGATATAAATCATTACCTTCACGAGTACGTTCTCCTACTCCTGTAAATACGGATACACCTCCATATGCTTTTGCAATATTATTTATCATTTCTTGAATAAGTACTGTTTTACCTACACCTGCACCTCCAAATAATCCAATTTTTCCTCCTTTTGGATAAGGTGTTAATAAATCAATAACTTTAATACCTGTTACTAACATTTCTGGTGTAGTAACTTGATCTACAAATTCAGGAGCATCCATAAAAATTGGTCTTTTTTTATTTGTTTTAATAGGTCCTGCATCATCAATTGGATCACCAACAACATTCATAATTCTTCCTAAACATTCTTTACCAACTGGAATTTGAATTGGTGCGCCTGTATCAACTACAGGTTGTCCTCGAACAAGTCCTTCTGTTTCATCCATGGCAATTGTTCTAACAATATTATCACTAGTTTTGAAAAAAAAAAAAAAATTTTTTTTTTAAATATTATATTATTTTTAAATTTTTATTTCATTGATATTGTTTTATTATTATGATGATTTCATTTCAATGATATTGTTTTTATATAATGATAATTATTATAATATATATATATATAAGGGGAAAAAAAATATTAGATTTTAATTTTTATTTGATATAGGAATAATAAATTTATTAATTTAAAAAATACCCTATATGTTGAATAACTTCCAAAACTAAACGTTTTTCATGATTTTGAACTTCTAAAGCATTATGTATAGTTGGTGGTTTATCCGAACCATTAAATTGTACATCAACAACTGAACCAATGACTCGACATATATTACCAATTTTTAAATTTTCATATTTATTTGAATTTTTATTTATATTTTTTTTATCATTTTTGTAATTATTATAACTATTATTATTATTGTTGTTATTATAATTTCTTAAAATTCCTCTTTTCTTTTTGTATGAACTTTCTTTTTGTATAAATCTTTTTTGTTGATTATCTATATATAAATTTTATAATTATATTTATTTTTATGTATTATATATTATATATATTATGTGATAATATTAAATCATTTTAAAATTACAAATTTTATATTTTATAGTTTTTAATATATTATTATAATTATTTAAACATTTTATATTATTAACAAGTAATAACAAGTAATTAAATATATATTATAAATAATAATGTATTAAATATATTTTACAAAATTATAAAAATGTATTAATAAATGAATTTCCTATAGTACGTAATTATTCAAATATCAATTATTTATATATATTTACCATTTATAATAGAACCATTTAAATTATTAATAACGTTATAATTAGTATATGAAATTAATGGCTGATTCGTTTCTTTAGATATTAATGAGGTTGAATTTGCTTTATATATTGAAAAAAAATTTTTAAAATTATAATTTCTATTTAAATTTTGGTTAATAATTGAAGTGTAAAGACCTTGTCTTTGTGGTATATTTATACAATTAAGTTTATTAAAATTTGACAACATTTTCACTTATTTATTTATTATTTCTTTTAAATTAGTAATGAAAAATGTCTATATATATTATCGTTTTCTATTATTTATATTATATTAAAAAGGCTTGGTTATTATAAAATTTAAACCTATATTACAAAAAAAAATAAATATTAATTTTTATAGATATATTTTAATGTAATTATTTCATTATATCTCCGTATACTTGCTATTATTACTATTTATTAAACTATTATATTATTAATGTATAATAATTTTTTATTATTTAATGAATAGTAATAATTTCAAGAATGCAACGCCTTTTTAATTTTTTATATATTATTTTTAAAAAATTAAAAATAAT
The DNA here is from genome assembly GCA_002104895.1 of Anaeromyces robustus. Classification (NCBI taxonomy): domain Eukaryota; kingdom Fungi; phylum Neocallimastigomycota; class Neocallimastigomycetes; order Neocallimastigales; family Neocallimastigaceae; genus Anaeromyces; species Anaeromyces robustus. Next base: position 132,457 of record MCFG01000046.1, on the reverse strand, counting down.
ATATAAAATTCAAAATGATTAAAATAAAAAATTAAAAAATTGTTAAATTTTTTATTAAAGATGATTGGATAATACATAGAAATATAGGTATAAAATTCCCAAAATCATTAAAAAAAGTTAATTATAATAAATGATATTTAAAAAAATGATAAATGATTACCAATAATATATTTTATTATTATATCATTAAATGTTCAAAAAGAAAAAAAAATAAAAATAAAAATAAAAAAAATAAATAGATTATAATAGAAATAAAAAAAATAAATTATATTTTTTTATTAAAATTATTGTTTTTATTATGGTTTATTATGAATAATTTTAAATGTACAGTGTTGACGTTAATATTAATATTAAAAATTATTTTTTGTATGGTGAGAATAAATAAACACCAAAAGTTACTTTAACATAATTATTCCAATTATACAAATACTAACTTAGTAGATTCTTTGCTTACAAAAGTAATTTCACTATTTATAATGTTGAATACCTTGACACAATGGTTTCAATAAAATTTGCACAAGTATTTGGTGGATTTATCTATAATATGGTTAGGTTATTACAATTTTATGAGTTGTATGGGTTTTATAATAGATTCTTTACTTTTTATAAGAATAATACAAAATTTATTATACATATTTATAAAATATAATATAATCCATTATATTATAAATGTTTTTCTAATTCTATAGAAAATATTGTACGTGGTCTCTTGTGATAATAAATTAAAAATTGATATATGTTTCATTTTTCTTGTAAATATATAACTTATAGATATTATTTTCGTATTTTTTCATATACACTTTTTTTTTTTCTATTAACGTAGTATTTATATAAATTTATGAAAAATTTAATTAAATAATTTATTAATATCAGGATATGAAATTATATATATATTTTATATATAAAATAGCAATAGCTGGATTAATTTGAATAGTTAAAGGTTTATTCGAAGCTATACTTATAATTTTATTAAATAGACAACCATCTTTAAAATATACAAATATTTTAGCTTTTATATCATTCTTTTTACATTTAATATTATTATATATCATAATATAATTAAACTATTATTTATATAAAAAAATTAAAATATAAAGAAAAATAATAATGCAATAAAAAAAAATAATCAATCTATTTACAAAATACATATTTTATTATAATTATATATTATTATTTTATAAGAAATTTTATAAATTTTAATATTTTTTAAAAAGAATAATATATAAAGTATATTAAAATATATTAAATATGCATTATATATATAATAAAAAAAAAGTAAAAAGTATTATTTAAATAAATGTAATATTAAGTATCAAAAAATCATGAATCATTTCTTGAAATTCACGAACTGAAAATTAATTGTATTTCCCTTTATATATTGAATATGAATTATAATTAAAATAATTAGCTGATATTTTGATAAAGGCATTTCTCAGCTTCAATAGAATAGTATTGGAGAATAAGAGCACTTATATCAAAATAACTTGTAAATTCATAATAAAATTAAATATAAAACTTTAATGAATCATTTTTAGTTTTAATTGATAATGGTCATTATAAATAATTTTTTCTACGTTTTGGATAATATATTCACATTTTCCTTTATATTCATATTTTAAGAGTAGTTATATTTTCTACATGCTTATTTAATAGTAATTTTCTACAAACGAATATGAATACTATAAACTATATTATAAATAATCAATTTTGTATAATAAACTAACATAAATCCTTAAAAATCAATTTATATCAAATATTAAAAAATAAAAGAATTAATTAATTAAATAGAAATAATAATTCTTATTTTTTTTATATATATTTGATATAAATTAACTAAAAGTCTGTAATTTATATATTTGTACTTATTACATTAACATTATGGATATATGGATTTTTAAAAATGCATAACCAATAGTTTTTTATAGGAATATTTAAAATTATATTTTTAAAATTTTAGATCAAAGTTAAAATTTAAAAATTTAATTAATTTTATATTTAAATGCTTTCCAATGATAATTATGTTTTATTAAAGATAAACAATAACACTTGAAAAGATATACTTTATATTTTTGTTTATTGTTATTTTTATTAATATATACTTTAATATAAAAAATAAATAGAAAAAAAATAACAAAATATTATAATGAAATAATAAATAAAGATTCAAACAATACATTTTATCTAAAAAAAGGCTTTATATAATATTTTATTCTTTTGTATTTATAATAAAGATTCAAACAATACATTTTATCTAAAAAAGGCTTTATATAATCATGGTTTTTTTTTTAATTATTTGTTTGATACTAATTTCTTTTTTTTTTTTTTCGTAAATACATTATAAAGATAATAATAACAAAAAAAATAAAAAAAAAATAGTATTCTAATAATAAATTTAATATTTAAATTATGAAAAAAAAAATATTGATTTAAATATATTCTATTATCTTAATTAAAATATAAATATTTATATATTAAATAATTAAATATATGAATAAATTTTATAAATATAAGATGATTATTATAATGAATGTATAATATATTTAATAATAATAGATTTAATAATAATCATCTTCTATTTATAAAATTTATTAAGTAAAAATAACATAAAATATTTTAGCAAATAAATAAATTCGTTGAAAATATTATTTAAATAATATTATATAGTAAATCGATAAAATAAATGAAATAATTATTTTATTTACAAAAATATTTCGTTTTTTTTTTTTTTTATTTTATAAATATTATACCAATATTTTACAAAAATGTGTTGTGTAATACTGGTTAGTATCATTATAAATTATTATAAAGCTTGAGATTGTTTTTTCTTAATAAATAATATTTCTACAAATTTTAAATTAATTAACTGTCATTAGTGGTGAATAAATGTGTAAATATTGAGTAATTTATCAATAAATTTTGAAATAATGATATTTACAGATAATTTTAAATATTAAGAAAAATTTTGATTAAAAAATTATATATAATAAATAGTTAAATTTCATTATATATTCATATTGTTTAAAAAGACATTTATCAAAGACATAGTTTTCATTAACAAAGTTCACATTTCATAAAAAGATAATTAATGTTTTTTTTTAATTTATTATCTTTTGGATATCATTAGTATTTTTATATAATCTATTATAGTAATATTTATTGAAATGATTAAAAATTAAAAAAATATTTTATATAATAATAATAATATAGTAAATAAAAATTTATAATCAATAAATAGATTTTATGGCAGATTATTTTTTTTTTTCAATAAATGATTAAAAATAGAATATTCTATTCTTTATAAATGTTTTTTTTTGTTGTTGTTATACATTTAACTAAAAATTTTCAAAATATTGTGGAGTATTTTAATTTATAAGTATTTTGAAAATTGTAAAAGTATTATTTTTATCATTTAATATAACTTTATAACTTTTGATAAAGAATTTAAACATTAATTATAATTATAATTAGAAAACAAGAGAATAGTATAAATTAATGATTATGTGTTAGTATATAATATCTATATATATTAATTATATATATTAATTGTAATATAATATCATATTACAATTAATATACATTTTAAATAATATTTTTATATATTATATACATATATATTATTATTATATTAATTATATTTTTTAGATATTGAGATATTGAGTTTCCTATAAATAATATTTTTTTTATTTAAATAATTATATAAACAAAGAAAAAATATACTATGAAAATATTTATATGATAATTTTAAATACATTTCATTTAAATGTTTACATAGAATGTGGTGCATTTCGCAATCGTGCATTTCGGAATCGTGCATTTCGGAATCGTGCATTTCGGAATTGTGCATTTCGGAATCTGTGGCGCATGAAATTTTATATATTAAATAAATGAATAAATAAATAAATAATAATTAAAAATTATAATTAATAATTACAATTTAAAAAATGAAATAAAATGAAATAAAAATAATTATAATAAAATCAAAGAATTGAAAAAAAAAAAATACAAAAGAATACAAAAAAAATTTAAAAAAGAAAGATTCAAGTTATTCATTAACTTTTACAAACAAACAAAAATCATATTTTTTCAAAGTCTTTTATTTTATTTAATATTTTATAATATTTTTCATTTATATTTAAAATTATTTATATACAATATTTTAATTTATTTTATTATTAAATTGTAATAATAATAACTAAAATTTTAATAAAATAATAAAAAAATAAAAAAATATTTATTTAATGATTTTTTAAACATAATTGATATTATTATTTTTACTAAATAAGATTGACATTGATATTGATAATATTTTTATACTAAAAAATTTGATATTGATATTAATAATAATATATTTATATTAAAAATTTTGATATTGATATTAATAATATTTTTATACTAAAAATTTTGATATTGATATTAATTATATTTTAATTATAGTTAAATAGATCAGTTTTAGATATAATTTAGCTAAAAACTAGCTAAAAAAATCTTAAAGTAATTTTATTTCCTTATATTGTTACAAGAACAATAATTAAGCATAACATATAATTTAAAAAGGTTAGAAAAATACTAGTTTATAATAAAAAATTAGTATTTTTTATTATTTAAATCAATTAAGCAATTATACCATAATTCAACAATATCTTTTCTATCATATCCATTATAAATATAATCTTTTTCCATATATTTATAATTTTCAATTATATTTTTTATTTCATCAGTTTTTCTAATTATTTTTTGTTTTTTCCTCCAGATTCCATTAATTCTCCTTTCGTAATCATTGTAGGATAAGGATTCTTCTTTTTTTAATTTATAAATTAATTTAAAAAAATGAAGGTTTTTTTGGAAATAAATTATTTAAGTAATTATTAAAATATTCTGAAGCATTATTTGTTATATGCTCTATATTCTTATAATAATTCCAATTATTAGTATTATATTTATGTAAATAATTATTTTTAAAATATAATAGTTTTATTTATTTAATGACAACAGACCAAGTCCTTTTTTACATACAATTTTTAACAAAATATTATTTAAAAGATTATTAATAAAATATTATTTAGATTTTATTTAGTTATTTATATATTTATTTATTTATTTATTTTTGATAAATGTGGCTATAAAATATTTTATCATCAAGCCACATACAATAATGCACGATTCCGAAATGCACGATTCCGAAATGCACTTCTCCCGTTTACATATTTAAATTATTTTTTTTTTATTCAAAATGTTATATGTATAAAAAAAAAAATTAATTTTTTAAAATTTAATATATCGACCAGTTTCTATCCTGGTTGTTAAGGCGTTTCCTTAGCATACATAAGGCTTCTGGATCGACACCGCATCTACCCCAAGCAAAGTGGTTTTCTCCTTCACGGGTTTTACACTGTGGCAAGGTAGTGCACAGGTATAGTATTTGAGGCGTAGCTACTCACGCCTCATTAAATAATATAAGTATATGAGTAGATCTTTAAGTCTAATAATGTGGGGTGCGGCTCTAAATTATTGGGCGGTTTCCTTGGTGACTACTATTCATATGTGGGGCTTGTAGACTGGACCCGTTATTAAGTTAGCGTTAGGGTTTAAGTACAAATGTAAAATATATGAATATACCAAGGGCGTCGACGCCGAAAAGGTAAGGCAGGGAATTTAATTTCGATACATTCATGTGAAAAATCACATGATAAGTCTATAAAAAAAAAAAAAAAAAAAAAAATTAAAATTTAATATAATTTTTTTTTAAATTTTATTTATTATTAAAATTTTAATTATAATCTTTTTTTATTCAAACAAATTTTTTTTATTTGTACTTTTTTTGTTAAATAAAAAAAAAGTATGAAAATAAATTTTTTTATAAATAAAAGCCAAATTAAAAACAACATAAAAAGAATAATAATAATAAAATAAATAAATAAATAAATGAAAGATTAAAAAATACTTATTTATTTATTTATTTATTTATTTAAGGTCTTTCTATTCAATTAACTAATTTAATTTAATTTTATTTAATTTTATTTAATTTTATTTTATTTAATTTAATTTAATTATCAAAATAACAACAAGAAAAATATAATAATTATATTATGTTGTAATCAATTATAAATTATATATTTAATTCTTGTCTCTATTACGAAGAACATTTTTTATTAATAACAAAAAATAACATTTATAATATATTAAATTAATAGGTGAGAATTATTTTTATAATATTTTTTTTCTTTTTTACTTTCTTTTTTTAAATATGTATGTTATTTGTAGTAAAAATAACTGTAATTATAATTAATCAATGATTATAAAAATAGATGGTAAAATAAAAATAATAATGAAAAATAATGGTAATAATTATTTTATTAATATAATAATAACGAAGATGGTTTCAAGATTAATAATAAAATTATTATAGAATAAATATTAATAGTAAATGTTAAAACAATAAAATAATGTTTTCATTTATCATAAATCTTGTTTTTTTTTATATTTTTTTAATCGAATTAATTTATATATATTTTTATACTTTTTTTTTTATGTAACAATCTATATTATTTTAATATTAATTTTTCTAATATATACTTCATTATTATGTATATATTCAATAAAAAAGAAATTCAACAATTAAATTGTTTTTGTTTTTAATTTTGCATTTCTATAATTCAATATAATAAATACTTTTAAAATATCACATGATTTACATAAAATAATGCATTAAAGATATAGAAAATTAATATTAAGTATAAATATTATTAATATAATCAAAAAAATTTTTTTAACAATTGCTATTATTATCATAATATTAATTAATATATATATATATTTTTTTTTTCAAATTATAATAATTTTTATTTTATTATTTTTTAAAACAGTGCTATCATGATTTCCCTATTACTCGTTGTTATTTATTTGTCTTTTATTAGTTTGGGATTACCTGATTCCCTTTTGGGAAGTGCATGGCCAATAATGTATCAAGAATTGAAAGTACCATTATCCTATTCTGGAATAATTTATACAATTATTGCCTTGGGGACAGTAATATCTAGTTTATGTAGTGAACGTGTTATAAGTAAATTAAGAACAGGAAAAACTATTTTTATAAGTGTATTGATGACAGCTATAGGAATGTTCGGATTTTCCATATGCCATACTTTTATTTTACTATGTATTTTTGCTATACCTTATGGTTTAGGTGCAGGAAGTATAGATACCGCGTTGAATAATTATGTAGCTCTTTATTATAAAAGTAGCCATATGAATTGGTTACATTGTATGTGGGGATTAGGAGCATCAATTGGACCTTTTATTATGAGTACATCATTAAAATATGATAAAAGTTGGAGTAAAGGTTATGGAATTATTTCTTTTATTCAATTTGGATTATGTTTAATTTTATTTTTAAGTCTTCCACTATGGAATAAAAATAGAAATACATCTAAAGAAATAATAGATAATGGGGAAAAAGATGAAAAAAAAGAAGAAGAAGAAGAAAAAGAAGAAAAAAAGGAACAAAAGGAAAAAGAGAGGAAAAAAGGGGAAGAAATAAAAGAAGAAATTATAGAAATTAATTCAATAAATAATATTAAAGAAAAAAAGGATGATAATTTGACATTAAAGAATGAATCTGATATAACATCAGTTAAAATAATAAGAGAAGAGGAGGAGAAAACAGAAATATCAGAAATTAAAGAAAATAATGAAGTAATAGGTATAAGGCGTACCATTAAATTACCAAGAGCAAAAGAAGCAATGCTATTTTGTTTTTGTTATTGTGCTATTGAACAAACTATTGGTTTATGGGCCAGTAGTTTTTTAGTAATCGAACGTAATTTAAATGAAGTTACTGCAGCAAAATTTGCAGGTTTACTTTATATAGGAATTACTATTGGAAGAGGTATTAGTGGATTTATAACTTTTTTACTTAATGATAATCAAATGATATTTTTAGGAGAAGGAATATTATTTATAGGAATTATTATGATTTTATTACCATTTAATTATTGGTTTGCATTAATTGGGTTTGTTTTGACAGGATTAGGTGGTGGACCTCTTTTTCCATCTATAATACATTCTACACCTATTAATTTTGGTAAAGATAAATCACAAGCAGTAATAGGTGTTCAAATGGCAAGTGCCTTTATTGGAGTATTAATTATGCCATCACTTTTTGGTTTAATTATAAAATTGACAGGCATAAGCTTTTTACCTTTTTATTTAGGAATTATTACCATAGTGATGATCATCATGCATATCAGAATTATAAAAAAATAATTTCAATTTTTTTTTTTCTTTTTACTTATTTCCTTTTTCCTTTTTCCTTTCTCATTTCTTCTCTTTTTTTCTCTTCTCTTCTTTTCTTTTCTTTTAATTAATTTATTAAGAACTATTTAATTATTCTTTATTCAAAAATAGTATTTTTTTTTAAAAAGTATATTTAATAATTATTAAACTACAAAATAAAATAAAACAAGTAAAGCCATTGAATCAAAAAAAAAAAAAAAGAAAAAAAATCACAAATAACAAATAACAAATAAAATAAAATAAAATAAAATAAAATAAAATATAATAAAATAAAAACAATCAAACAAAGAAATAGAATAAAATAAAAATAAAACAAAAATCTCAAAGAATTTTAAAATATCTATAATAAAAAATAAAATAAAAAAATAAAATAAAATAACAAATAAAATAAAATAAAATAAATATATAAAAAATTAAATAAAATAAAATAAAAGATAAAACATAAAATAAAACAAAATATATTAAAAATAAAAAAATAAAATAAAATAAAATAAAATAAAATAAAATAAAATAAAATATTAAAAAATAAAAATATTATAAAACATATAATAAAATTAATGAATTAATCAAACAAATTGGTTAATTTTACTTTATTGTATAATTCAATAAATAAATAAATAAATAAATAAATAAATAAATAAATAAATAAATAAATAAATAAATAAATAAATAAATAAATATACGAATAAATAAATGAATAAAAAGTATATTTAAAAGAGATATATTTTTATTAATCACAAAAAACTATTCAAAATATCCCAATAATACATTAATATATTACGTATTATATTGACATATAAGTAATAATGATTCATATATAAAATATTATATATTATATATTTATATTATATATTTAGTTATTTGATATTTGATATTTAATATTTAATATTTAATAATTCATGATTTTTTAAATAATAATTATACAGAAATTAAGAAAAATTAATTTTATTGGCGAATTTTATATTGTATAAAAATCATGATATATATTTGAAAATTGAATTGTGTCTATTTGTAATAATAATATTAATAATAAAAAAAAAAAAAAAAAAAAAAAAAAAAAAAAAAAAAAAAACAATAGAATAGAATTATTTTAAGCCTTTTTAATTTTTTTTTTCTTTTGCATAAAATAAATCTTTCATATTAATTTTAATTTTTTTACAAGCCTTTCAAAAACATATTAAATATTTTAATAAATCCATAAATATATATATAATTATTTTGAAATTATAACAATAATAATAATTATATAATAATAATAATAATAATATGATAATTATAAATAATAAATAATAATAATACTAATATGATAATAATAATTATATTAATAATAATAATAATAATAATAATAATAATAAATAATAAAATATTAATAATATAAATAATAATAAAAATAATAAATAATATAATTTATATTATTTATATTATTAGAATTATTATTAATTAATCATTTATTTACGTATATTCATTTATTTACATATTAGATATAATTAATTTTCATAAACTATATACTAATATATGATGATATATAACTATAATAAATTTCAAGTAATACATTACATTAATCATTAATAGCGTTTCATATTATACATATTATTCTTTAAATATATATTAAACCTCGTTAAAATACCTTTATATGTCTTTATTTATCACAATAAGGTTAATATATATGTAATAAATGGAAGCATTAATCAAAAAAGTTATATAAAATGTAGGTTGATAATATTAATCTTACAGGACATATTTCATGTTTTTTTTTTTTTTTTTTTTAATTTTTCTAATAATATTAATTAAAATTTCAAAATTTAAAAAATCTCATTATTAAACTTTGATTTATCCAATACCAAAGTATGTTCTTTTTTAAAAACACCGACGCATTTTGTGTTAAACTTTTCTGTAAATATATTACAATTTCTTTGCGTTTATAAACCAATAATATTTTTTGTTCCAATTATTTTTTTTTGTTTTTTTTTTGTTTCAATTCAGTATCTTTTATTATCTTTTTTTTTTTTTTTTTTTTTTTTTTTTTTTTGAATTTCGGTGTTTGATTGTGTTGAAAAGTAGTGTAAAACTCTCTCTTATAACTTTATAGCATTAAAACTTAATTAGTATTATTCATGTTTTATAATTAATCTTAATTAAAAAATTTACCATTTTTGGTTTTATACAAAAAAAAAATTTTTATAATATTTTTAATTTATTCAAATATATTTAAAGTTTCGGTTAAAAAGATAAAAGATTAAATTTATATTATTTATGAAATATTAAATCCTAAATTATAATAGTAATTAATTAATAAAAAATACCATTATTTGTATTTTATTATTAAATAGAACTTAAACATATTTAAATATATTTAAATATATTATATATTATATATTATAATATAAAAAGAATAGAAAAAAAAATTTTTTTTTTTCATACAAAAATAAAAAAAAAAAAAAAAAAAAAATAAATTAATATGTATAAATGTTTTTTTTTTAAATACAAAAACTGTTCCATTTATTCTATCTTTTTTTTTTATTACAGTATTGAATACAAAAAATATGGTAGTTTTTTTTTTTTTACAAATATTCCATAAAAGGTAATTGATTAATCTGTATGTTGAAATAAAAAGAAAAAAAAAATAGAGTGGATTTTAAAATGTAAAAAAAATAAAATTTGATGGAAATATAATAATAATAACCTAAATAATAATAATAAATACTAAATATTAAAAAATAAATAATAAGTAAAAGAAAAAACAAAAAGTAACCAATTTATAATAAATAATAAATAAAAAGTTAAGTAATTAATTTATTATTATAAAATATTGAGAAATAAGAAATATGAATAATAATAATATTTCATGAAATAAAAATTAATAATAAATAATAGATAATATGAATACTATAAAATTAAGTTTATTATTGGTTATATTTTTAGAACAAAAGAAAAAAAAAATTTTTTTTTGTTAATGAAAAAAATATTATTTATGAGCAAATGATATTCTAAATATATTATTTTTAAATATTAAAATATATTTTATTTATATTATATATATATTCAATAAAATTTAATATATGAATAATTTAATTGTTCATATATTAAATAATATTATGAAATAATGAAAGGAACATCGGAACATCATGAAAAGTAAATTTAATAAAATTTAATTATTAAAAGAAAAAAAAAAAAAGAAGAGAGAAAAAAAAAAGAGAAAAAATTGTAAACACTAAATAATAATTAATAAATTCATAAACTCTTAAACTCATAAATTCATAATAATAAGTAATAATATTCTTTAATAATATTTTATTTCATCCTGTTTTAATAATAAAAAATTAAATAGAAATGATAATAGAAGAATAATGAATACTGTTTATGTAATGAACAATATATAAATGTTTTCTTATAGAATTAATACATCTGATAAATCTTTTATTTTTTAATTTAATTTTTTATTTTTATTTTTAATTTTCTATTTTTTTTATTAAATTCTATTTACTAATATTTATCATATTCTATATATTATTTTTCCCCTTTATTTATATAGATTTTGCTTTATTATTTATACTAGTAGTTTTAGTTATATATGTTATATAGATATATCTATTATTGGTAATAAAACATAAAACAAAAAATAATAAAAATGTAAAAAAAATAATTTGAAATTGTATTTATTATTAAACATTTATATATAAATAAAAAAGTATAATTAATAATAATTTTAATAATTATGGAATATTAGAAAAAAAAAAATAGTAAAATAATTTATATTAAATTTTATTAATAATAAAATAAAATTAAATAAAAAAAAAAACAAACATTTTAATATAGAAAATAATTAAAATTTTTAAATATTATAATATATTTAATATTCTAAAATTAATTTTATTTTTTTCTTTATTTTTTTTTTTCTTTAAATCAATTTACTTTTTAATTATATATATGTTTTATCTTTTTTTTTACCTTTTTATTCTTAAATTTAACTTTTATTAGTTTGGCAATGTTCTAAACATGATAAAAAGTTTAAATATTAAGAAATAAAAAAAAAAAGAAAGAAGAATATATATATATATATTATAATAAGTAATAATATTTTCTAATTCAATAATTTAAGTCTTAATTTAATTTAATAATTAATAAACATTTCCAAATAAATTTATATATTTAAATTGGAATTATTTAAGAACTTTGTTTTATATATGTGTAAAAGATATAACATAATGAAAGCATAATAAAATTAGAACTCATTTTAACACTATTTAAGAAAAAAAAAATTCAAATACACAATATATAATAAAAACTAAGTAAATAATAATTAGAAAAAAAAAATAAAAAACAAAAACATAAAAAAAAAAAAAAAAAACAAAGAAAGAAATAAAAAAAAAATAAAAAAATAGAAAAATAACAAAATAGAAAAAAATAAAAAACAAAAAACAATAACATCAAAAATATAAAATCATAATTTAAGTATATTTATTATTACTTTTGCATATTAAGAAATTGAAAATTATATATATATGTTGTATAATAATAATAATAATAATAAGATATAATATATATATATATTTAGAAAGTGTTAAAAATTTTGGCAAAAAAAGAAATTTTAAGATTAATATATAAAAATCTCAAATTAATTTTTTACAATTTTGTTTAAAAAAGAAATTATATAAATTTTAATTTTCATATAGAAAGTAAAAATTTATGTAAATATTATTTTATATGAAGAAAAAATAATAATAATTTTATATAATAATAATTTTTATATTCCTATTTTAAGTTAAGAAATATATATCAAAATGGAAGTAAAAAATAATAAATCTTCTATTGAAAAATCATTTTTAAATGATTCAAAAGAAAGTAAATTTCTTTTAGAAGAAAGAGAAAGAAAAAAGTTAAAGTATTTTTCACAAAATGTTGATTGTATTCCTTTAGGCGATACAAAAAATCGTCAAACATTAACCTCACATTATTTAACAAAAAATTTACCAGATATTGATGATAATATTATCAAGTCTTATTCAAAAGAGAATATTGATACCCCTATTTTAGAATTAAATACAGAAAAAAATAATGTAGATACGGAAAATACCAATATTCTGAATATAAATAATGATGTTACTGAAACTCAAGAATTAAAACGTAATTTTTCATTTAAAAGTAGTAAAATATTAAATTCTACTTCAAATGTAAATAAAATAGAAGGACTTCCTAAAAGTTCTTCAAATAAAAGCATAAATAATTCAGGAAGCCGATTATTTTATGATGATATAAAATCAAGAAATTGTTTATTAAATATTAATTATGATCATATAAAAAGGGCACCAGCAAATGGTATTTAATATTCTATTAAATATTCTATTAAATATTCTTTTAAAAATCTTTTAAATAATAATAAAATATATTATATTTTATTATTTATTATTTTATTTTTTTTAGTTTATTTAATTTTTATTATTATATATTAATTTATTTATTTACCTTTTTTTTTTATTTTTAATAATATTTTATTTTTTTATTAATTTTTCATTCTGTTATTTTTTATATTAATGTAAAATTTTATATATACATATATTATATATATAGATTATGATAATTTATTTAGTGCTTGTCGTCGTGGTGATTTATCAGCTGTAATATATTTTATTGAAAATTGTAAATTAAATAATTTAAGTAAAGCTGTACTTACTGAAAGAGAAATAATTAATAAACGCGAAACAGAAAGCATGCTTTATATTAATGGTGAGAAAAAATGTATTGAAGGCTATACTGTATTACAAAATGCTATTTTTGGAGAGTAATAATCAAGAATTTATATATAATATATATATATTTAATTTAATGAAAATATAATTTCCTTAAAAATTATTTAGTATTATATTATGTTTTTAATTTTTAAAAATATATATTAATTTTTTTTTTTTTTTTTTTTTTTTTTTTTGCTTTTTTTTTATGTTAAAATATCAATTTTTTATTATCAATTATTATTATTATTATAATTAGAAATATGGATGTAATTAAATATTTATTAAGTAGACCATCCTTAGACATAAATCAAAAATCAGGAGGAAAACCTTCAAGGTCAAATGGTACCACTGCATTACATACCGCAAGTATTCATAATAATGTAAATGTTTTATCTTTACTTTTACAATGTGGTGCAGATCCAACTATTGTTGATTGTGAAGGATTAGATGTAGTAGCATTAGCTATAAAAAATGGAAATATATCAATTGTTCAATATTTGGAAACTCAATTAACTATTCATTATCAAAGTAGTAATTATGTATATTTATCTGTAATGGATGGTTATATTGTTATGTTAAATTTCTTATTAAAAAGAGGATGTCCTACATGTTTTATTGATCCAAATACAGGAAAAACAGCATTACATATAGCAGCAGAACGTGGATTTTATGAAATTTGTAAATTATTAGTTTCTCAAGATCGTGATTTAATCTTTCAAAAAGATTTTAATGGTAAAACACCATTAGATTTAGCAATTGCTAATTCTCATAAAAAGAATGATTTTAGAACGGATTATTGGAAAAATATTGTAACCTTTTTAATGAAAGTTGAAAAACATCATTTAAAAGATATTAATACTTTATGGGTAAAAATTTTTTTTTCTATATATATATAAATTTTATTATATCAAATATATTATTATATATATATATTATTTTTTTTTATTTTTTTTTTATTTTATTTTATTTTATTTTATTTTATTTTATTTTATTTTATTTTATTTTATTTTATTTTATTTTATTTTATTTTATTTTATTTTATTTTATTTTATTTTATTTTATTTTATTTTATTTTATTTTATTTTATTTTATTTTATTTTATTTTATTTTATTTTATTTTATTTTGTTTTATTTTATTTTATTTTTATTTTTATTTTTATTTTTATTTTTTTTAATATTAATATTTATTTTTATTTATTTTTATTATATTATTATATACATTACATTAATTTTGTAATTATAATAGCATTTGACTGTAAAAAGATACCTTTTCTTATTTATGGCACCTATTTTAATTGCATTTTTGTGGTTTGCAATAACATTCTCATTACCTTATATTGGGATCATTGTATCATCTTTAACATGTTATTATATTCATAATAATATATATAAAAAGTATATTGCTAATAGTAATACAACAAATCCTTATGTTATGATGTTTTCATTTGTTGCTATTGCATATAACTTATTTATGACAAGTATTTTAATTATTCCTTGTAAGTATTCATTAAATATAAATATAATAAATAAATAAATAAATAAATAAATAAATAAGTAAATATATTTTTGAATTAATTATAATACTTATTATGATGATTAACTTTACCATTTATTATCATTTAAAATTATTAAAATAAAAAAAATAAAATAAAATAAAATAACAAAAAAATAAAAAATATTAATAGATTCAGAAGAACAAACCATATTAAATATATTCAATGTATTTGTAATGGTCAGTGTATTAATTTTATTCTTATATTGTGTAAATTCTGATCCTGGTTATTTAACTAAAGAATATTCAATGGAAAATGCAGAATATAAGGTATATATATATATAAATATATATATATTTAATATTTATAATTTTAGTTTATATATTTTATTATTAATATATTAATCTATCTATCTATCTATCTATATATATTATATATAAAATCAAAAGAATTTATCATCACTTGTTTATAATGGTGGTGAAATCAAAAAGTATTGTTATACTTGTGAGGTAATTTAATATATTATTTTTTATTTTGAAATTTTAATAAATTTATAATATGTTTTATAAATATAAATATAAATATAAATATAAATATAAATATAAATATAAATATAAATATAAATATAAATATAAATATAAATATAAATATAAATATAAATATAAATATAAATATAAATATAAATATAAATATAAATATAAATATAAATATAAATATAAATATAAATATAAATATAAATATAAATATAAATATATTATTATTATTATTATATTATTAATAAATAATAATTAATATTGTTCATTATTATAATAGTTAATGAAACCAAAGAAATCAAAAGTCAAACATTGTAAAACTTGTAATAGATGTGTTTGTCGTTTTGATCATCACTGTTCATTTATAAATAACTGTGTAGGTGCTGCTAATCACAAGTCATTTGTATATTTACTTATTTTTTCATTAACAACAGTATCCATTACTTTGGTTAGAATTATTGGAAGTAAGTTAATACATATTAATATATATATAAATATTTTTTTTTTAAAAAGAAATAAAAAAAAAAAATAATTAATAAAAAATTTTTTATATTGTTTTATTTTTGATATAATTTTTTTTTATTCTTTAAAAAAAAAAAAAAAAACAGCTTGTATAAAATATTACCAAAACAATGGATTTATTGATTATTCCATCCGTTTATATTACAAATTATTTTCAAAGAATTGGACATTTTATAGTTCTTCTTTACTTTTAATTATATTAGATACAGTCATTTTTGTTTTATTAATGATGCTCTCTTATCAACAATTTAATCAAATTGCTAAAGGAATAACCTATAATGATATTATAAAATCAGCAAGAGAAAGATTAATTAAAGGTGAAAATACTAGTAATGAATATCATCCAATTAGTCATATAATACAAAAATCATCCATTGATTTAAGAAATAATAATAATTCTTTCTTTGATAATAATGATTTCATGAAACTAAAATATAATAAGAATAGAGAATCAATGAATATGAAAAAGAAAAAAGTTGCTGTTTTCCTTTCCAATATGAAGATTTTAGTAGTAAATCGTCTTTCTAATTATAAATCAGTTAGAGCCATGACCAATATTGCTAAATTTATGTTTAAGAGAAATATTTTTGATGATTTATATAAGATAAAGAAAAATGATATCAATAGTGAAGTTTAAAATAATAATCAAAAAAATTAAATATATAATAAATATAGAAGTAGAAATAGAAATAGAAATAGAAAAAGAAATAGAATTTAAAAAAAAAAAAAAAAAAAAAAAAAAACAGTAGTAGAATTACTATTATTATGTTAATAATAATATAAAATAATTTTATTAAAAAAGAAATAATAATAATAATAATAACAATAATAATAAAATGATTATTGTTATGAAATAGAGAATTGCAAATAATAAATATTTATAATTATAATTATAATTATAATTTAATAATAAAATATTAATAATAAAAAAATATTAATAAAAAATATATATTCACCATTTTTTAATTTTTATATTTTTATATTTTTTATTATATTTATATAATTTATAAAAAAAAGAAAATTTATAACAACAATAATAATAATTTAATCATTTACAAAAAAACAAAAACAATACAACAAAAAGAAAAAAAAAAATATTAAAATATTAAATTACTACAAATAATAATTGTAATAAAATAGAATAAAATAAAGCTTGATTACAAAATGAATAAAATAAAAATAAAAATAAAAGTAAAAATAAAAATAAAAATAAAATAATTAATTAAAAAATATTTTTTTTTTCTCTCTCTCTTTTTTTTTTTTTTTTTATTAATATATATTATAATGAAACACAATAATTCTATAAAAAAAAAAAAAAAAAAGTATTATAATTATAATTTTAATTGATTATATAAAAGAAATGATATATTATATATGATTTTATTTATTATAAATTTTATAAGTTAACAAAAAAAAAAAAAAATAATAATAATAATTTATTATATATTATTTATTATTTATTATTTATTATTAAGCAATAATAATAATAATAAAATATAAACTTTTTTTTTATTATTTATATATAACTATTTTTAATCATAATTATTATTATAACTGTTTTAACTGTTTTGTTTAAATATACAAGAAATATAAAATATTAAATATATATATTTGTATATATATATATATATACTAATATTTTATTTATTTATTTTTATTTTATCCTTTTTTTTTTTTTATTTGATTTTATTTTATTTCATATCTTTTTTACCTTTACTATCCATTTCATCAGGATAGTTACTGCTTTTTGCTAGTTCACCTATATTATTCTTATATTCTTCTTTAAGTTCATAAGTTCCAGAATAGGAACCACGTTTTACTAATTGAGCAATTTCACCTAAAATTTCTTTTAAATAAGTTTGTGGTTGATGGGTATATTCGGCTAAACCTTTGAAATTCCAATATTGATGTTCTGCATAGGCTTGGAAAAGTAAAGCAATAACATCATCATGTGGAAGACGTTGACGTTTTTCTTTAACAATCTTTTTAGGTACAGGTTGCTATTAAAATTATATAAATATAATTTAAATAAAAAAGAAGAAGAAGAATAAGAAGAAGAAATATATATATAATATATTTTAAAATTAGTTTATATTATTCGAAATAAAAAAAAAAAGTGATGAAAATGAAAAATATAAATGTATATATAAATATAAATATAAATATAATTCCAATATTTTTTTATTTTTATTATTTTTATTTTTTTTTATTTTTTACCATAGCAAAACTATCGCCATCATTTTTAGTTGGAATACGACGAGCTTCTCTTTCTTCTTCTTTTGTTAATATAATAGTTTGACGTTTAGGTGTTGAAGCATCCAATGTACGACTTTGCATAATATTTTTATAATGTTCATCAACAATTGGTGAAATAGTAGCTTCATTATGTACAATACCTTCAACAGATACACCAGCTTTATATAACAATATATTTATATATATATATTATGAATATAATAAAATTTATTTTATATCATTTTAATTAAGAAATGTATAATATATATATGAATATATAAATAATAAGTTATAAAAAAAAAAAAAGAATTTATTATATTTTATTAATATTTTTGTATTTAAATCATATAATATTGAATCGACATAATACAATAATAATAAATATTAACCTCCTTTTCCATTGTCAGTAAAAATATATTCATTGGTTGGTATTACACCTTTTTTTGGTGAATAATTTGTAAATTGTAATTTATAATTTTTTGGAATATCTTGAGAAAATCTATCATTTAATTCTAAAGTAACATCAATCGCTGATTTGGAATTTGGTCTTATTTTTTTTTATTTTTTTTTGAAAAAATTATTAAGAATTTAAATTTTAAAATTAAAAAAAAAAAAAATACATTATTAATAAAATTAAACAATAAAAAAAAAGAAAAAGAAAAAGAAATAGATATAAATATTTATATATTTAAAGAATATATATAATAATAATAATAAAAATAATATTATCCGAGAACATTTCTAATATATATATATAAATTTTTTATCAATGTACTATACATTATAAAGATTTCTCTTATAAATTATAAGACAAAGTTTATTCTTTTTCTATTATTTTTACTTTTTTCTTTTTTTTTTTTTTTTACTTAAATTATTTATTAATTTATATATTATTCATTTTTTTATCCTATACTATTCATTTTCATATAAAATATACTTATCATCTAATCTTACTATTATATTAATTTTATACTATAATTATAAATATTTCTAATTATTATACTGCCATTATTATCATTATTATTATTAATTATGAATATTTTTATTTTTTTTTTTCATTATTATATATATAATACTTACACATTTTTAATTTTTAATTTTCCATAATCAATTCCTTCTTCTTTAACATTATTCCATTTATCAAATAAAAACTTTGGTACTTTAACTAACCATACTTTTCTTTCTGAATTGTCCATATTAAGATAACCTTGTTCATCTTCAAAATTATCATTTATTAACAAAGAATCACTTTTAATTTTACTAGAGGGACTAAAATCATCCATAATATCATCATCATCAGAATCTCTTGAACGTTTCATTTTAATATTATTTTATTAAAGATATAATTAAAAGAATTGGAAAATAAATAATTATATTTCTACTTTATTTTATTTTATTTTAAATATTTTTTTTTTAAAAAAATAAAAATTTATTTGATTCTTAAATTAAATAAAAAAAGAGATAAGTTTATTAAATAGTTAAATATGACAAAAAGAAATAAAGAAAAAAAAAATAAAACAAATATAATATAATAAAATAAAAAGATGTAGAAAAAAAAAAAAAGATAGATTATTTTTACAAAGAAAAATCTTTGAGAAAGAAGAAAAAAAATTTTTTTGTTTTAAAAATAAATTATATTTATATTTTAATTAAATTTAATAAAATGTGGTATATATGTTTATTTATTTATATATACCACATTTTATATATTATTATTATTATTATTATTATTATTATTTATTTATTTATTTATATTATGTTATTATATTTAAAAATTTTTATTTATTTATTTATTTATTTATTTATTTATTTATTTATTTATTTATTTATTTATTTATTTTTATTTAATAGAAAAAAAAAAAAAAAAAAAAAAAAAATAAATTGTAATAACAATGAAAATTATTTAAAAAAATTACACTTATATATATATATAAAGATAAAAAAAAAAGAAAGAAAGAAAGAAAGAAAAAAAGAAAATTTAAATAAAACAAAAAGCAAAAATAATTATATATTTTTAAAATAAAATAACATAATTTATATTTAAACATAGATTTTTTTTATTTATATATATATAAAAATTTTATTTCTTTCCTTAATAATAATTACATTGAACTAAAACAAAGAATAAATGTAAAACTCTATTTTTTTTTTTTTTTTTTTCTTAAATAGATATATATAATATATATTATACATCATATATATATATATATTGACTTTTAATTATTATTCCTTTTTTTTTTAGTTTTGTTTTGTTTTGTTATGTTTTGTTATTGTTATTGTTATTGCTATTGCTATTGTTTATTTGTTTGTTTGTTTGTTTTTTTTTTATTTTTTTTATATTAATTTTATTTAAAATTTTATTATATATTATTTTTATTTCAACTATTTATTTATTTATTTATTTTATTGATACTAATAGTTTTTTAATTTATATAAAATGTATATGTATATAATTTTCTAATTAAAATAAAAAGATAATAATATAAAAAATAAATATTGAAAAAGAATAATAATAAAAAAAAAAAGTTTATATATATATATATAAAAAAAAAAACAGAATTTTTTTTTTTTTTTTTTTTTTTTTTAATTAAAAAATTTATAAAAAAAACTGATAAAAAAAATAGTAAAATCAATAATAAAAAGTAAAAATTTATATATATAAATTGAAAAATTAATAATAATAATAAAACCTCTTCAAAATTTTAATTTCAATTTAATGTTTTGATTGTTATATATATATATATATATTTTTTTTGTTATTTTTTTTCCCCTCATTGCCAAGGTTTATTATTATTGTTGTTATTGCTATTATAATTACTACTATTTCCCATACTCATATTATTATTAAAAAATTTATTACTTCCATAAGAACCCGAAAGAGGTGATTCCTCTTGATTTCTATTATTATATCCATTATTGATATTCATGCTTTTTCCTTGTCTATAATAATTATAAAAATTATTATTATTATTATTGTTGTTGTTGTTGTTATTATTATTGTTATTATTATTATCATTACTGCCATTGTTATTATTATTTCTATATTGAGAATAAGTTGGATTTCTATAATAACCATAATTATTACTATTATTAGAATGATTATGATAAGAATTTTGGGATTTATTATAATAAGAAGCTATTTTTTTTTTTTTTTTTTTTTTTTATGATTTAATAATGAATAACAATAAAGATAATTAATTAAAATAATATAATTAATTAGTATTATTAAATTATTATATATTTCATATTTAATATTTAATATTTAGTATTTAATATTTATATAAATATATATATATATACCTTTACTATTCATGTTATTATTGTTATAAGATGAAGATCCCTTATTATATTTATTACCTGAATAAGATGGTGAATTAATGGA
This sequence comes from Anaeromyces robustus, assembly GCA_002104895.1. Taxonomy (NCBI): domain Eukaryota; kingdom Fungi; phylum Neocallimastigomycota; class Neocallimastigomycetes; order Neocallimastigales; family Neocallimastigaceae; genus Anaeromyces; species Anaeromyces robustus. The sequence continues at coordinate 110,271 of MCFG01000046.1, read as the reverse complement.
TGTATTCATACCATTATTTCCATTATTAAGGGAAGTATTTGAAGTATTTGGAGTTAGTGTTTGTTCTTCATTCAGAACTTCTTTTATTAATTCTTTAATATTATTTTGTTGTTCTCTTAATATATCTATAATAGTGAATTCTTTAATATTATCATTTGATTCATCTTTATTTCTACGAAGTTCTTTATTTTTATTATCACATGCAGTTTTCCAACGTTTAATTTTTAATCTAGCATGTACATGTCCTAATTCTGCTGCTTTTTCATACCAACTATAAGCATCTTTTAATCTTTTTAAAGTTTCTTCTTCAGTTTCATGATCATTTATTATATCATCTTCTTTTTCTTTTTCTTGTTCTTCTTTTCCTTCATTCTCTTCTTTATTATTATCATTATTAACATTATCATTATCTTCTTTTTCTTCTACTTTATTTTTACCTTTCTCTTTTACATCAGATTCATCATTTAAATTGGTGGATTTTTCTTTATCTTCTTCTTCTTCTTCTATTATTTTTTCTTTACCTTTACTTTTTATTTCTTCTTTATCTTTGTCTTCTTTTATTTCTTCTTCTTTATTTTGATTATCTTTATTATAACTATTTATATCTTCTATATTTGATTCTTCTTCAGTATTTTCCTTTTCTTCATTTTTTATTAAATTTTCTTTATTTTTATCTTCTTCTTCTTCTTCTTCTCCTTTTTCCTTTACCTTTTCATTTTCTTTTTTTTCTTCTTTTTCTTCCTTTTCCTCCTTTTCTTCTTTTTCTTTTTCTTCTTTTTCTTCTTCCTCTTTATTTTTTACTTCCTTTTCTTCTTCTTTCTTTTGATCTTGTTCATTTAATAATGTTTTCTTCTCTTCTTCTTCACGATTGAATTTATAACCAATATTAAAATGACAACATATAGCCATAATATATTTATCATTTACAGCACCATGAATAGCATAATAAATTAAAGGTTTCATTGACCATTTAGAAGCACGTTTTGCAGACATATATAAATATTTAGCAGCCTTTTTTTCATTAATATTCATACCTAAACCATCTAATAAACAAATACCTAAATAAAGTGGTCCTTCCATACCATTATTATCAGCTGCTTGATGATAGTATCTAATAGCTTTTTGCATACTTTTGTTAACACCAGTACCATGTTGATAACATAAACCTAAGAAACTGTAACCTCTTGGGTCACCATTTTGAGCAGATTGTCTAAATAATCGTATAGCTTCTTGATCATTTTTAGTAATGCCTATACCATAATGGAAAAGTCTACCCATAGAGGCATAAGCTTTAACTCCACCACGATCCATTAAACGTGCTGCTAAGGAATACCATCTCATGGCTTCTGCTGATGAAGGAGAAACACCATAACCAATTTCATAACAGTAAGCTAAACTTAATTGAGCAAAAACATGATTACGAAGGGAAGATTTTTCAAAATATTCAAAAGCTATCTTTTGATTTTCTTCCACATATTTACCAATTTGATAGTGAATACCTAATTTGAAATTAGCTTCTGGATTATTTACATCTTCAGCAGCCTTCTTTAACCTATCATAATTATTATTATTATTATTATCAATTTAATATTTAAATATTAATAAAATATAAATTAATTATTTAATAAAAAAAATTAAAATAATTTAATAAGAATAAATACATATTAAAATGACATAATAATTTTTATAGTTATTAATTTTAATAATTATTAATAATTCACAAATAAAACATATTAAAATTAATTTTTATATAGAAATTATATATATATAATCGTAATTAAACAAAACTAAGTAACTAAGTAGCAAAAAAAAAAAAAAAAAAAAAAAATAATAATAATAATAATAATAATAATAATAATAATAATAATTTACCATTTAATAGCTTCCTTTTCATCTTTTTCTACTCCAATACCTTGATCATAACAAATATATAATTGAAACATTGCCATTGAATTTTTACTTTCATTTGCCAATTTTTTGAATTCTTCAATTGCTTTTTTAACATCTTTTTGTTTACCATGAAGTCCTTCAAAATAATCCATAGCAGCATTAAATTCTGCATTTTTAGGATTATTTATATTATTTTTCATATTGTTATCATTAAATTTATTATTATTAAGATTAAGGCTACTATTACTTAAAGATTTATTACCACTGAAATTATTTAATGATTTCATATCATTCATAGGATACATTCCTTTTCCTAAAGAATTCATGTTCATCATATTATTCATATAATACATATTATTATTTCTTTGTATGTTTTGTCCATTAAATTTCATTTTATTCATATTGAAATTATTAAGGGAAGATTGTTGTTGTGTGTTTAATTGGGATTGGTTTTGAGATGTATTAAACATAGAATAATTCATAGGTTTATTAAATTGGGAAGAAGAAAATCCCATATTTAGATTTTGAGATTGTTGAGAATTTTGTTGAAGAATAATAGGTGGGGTATTAGGAGGTGTTTGTAATTGCATATTATTATTCATAATTAAAGGTAACAATGAAGAACCTGCATTATTAAAACCAGCAAAGTCAGTACTTGTAATACTTTTATTATTATTATTATTATTATTATTATTACCACCTAAATTAAGTTGACTATTACTTCCATTATTATTATTATTATTATAACTATTTAATTGATTCTCCATTTCTAAATCCATATTATTCATCATATCTCCTAATTGAGCTTCAAGCATTAATTCAAATTCATCAATATTATCATTTTGATCAGCATTTTCATCATTATTATAACTTTCACCACTTATGGAACTTTCGTTACTTTTTAAACTTTCACCTTTCATTAAGAAAGAATCAAAATTCAAACTATTACTACCTGTAGTCCAATCTGCTTGTCCAATAATATTGCCTTTTGCATTCAAAAAAGATGCATTCGTTGAAGGTAATGAAGAAGAAAATGGATTTATTGGATTACTATTTGTTCCACCAATATTAATTCGATTATTACCAAAATTAGAATTAATTGACATTTTATTGGTATTAAAGGAATTATAATTTATACCGCTTAATGAACTATTAGAATTATTTAAGTTGCTTTGATTATTTTTAAGACTACTAAAATCAAAACCATTATTATTATTAGATAAAAGACTATTGCCTGATATTTTTTCTTTTACTCCAAATGCATTTGAATTTGTAGGGTTTGTATTAGATTTATCTAATAAAAAGGATAAAGGTAATGATTTTGAAAGAAGTAAATCATTACCCTTACTATCTGGTAAAGAAGATGAATATGCTATATTTGAATTTCCAATAGGTGATAAATTATTTTGATTTAAATTATTATTCAATGGTATATTAATAAATTTTTGAGTTGAAGAATTTGAATTAGATCCTTTTTCATTAATATAAGGAAGACCAAAACTGGTGGAATTATTTAAATTATTAGTATTAGTATTATTACTTGAATTATTGAAATTTAAATCATTTTTATTAGAAAATGATTTAGAAAATAAATCATTATTTCCATTAAATGATTTTGAATACATCATATTATTACTTTCATTAGCAAATGATTGTGAATATAAAGGAAATTTTGAATTATCATTGGCAAAAGATTTGGAATACATAGAAAGTGAAGAATTATTATCATTATTAAATGACTTTGAATATATGGATAAATTAGATGTATTATCAGCAAATGATTTTGAATATATATTCATAGGATTATTATTATCATTATTTATGGAATTTTGTAACATTAATAAATTGGAATTATTATTATTATTAGTAGTAGTATTCATTGCATTAAACGATGAAGAAAAGTTATCATTTAAAAATGAATTTGAAAAATTTGGCGATTGTGATTGTTTCAATGAATTATCATTGGCAAATGAACTGGAATAGATAGGTAGTCCATTATTCTTATTATTTGACCATGATACTGAAAAATTTTGGGAGGATACCAAATCATTTTGTGTGTATTGTTTTTTATCTTTACCATTTTGTAGATTCCAATTTAAATAGGATGAATTATTATTGAAAGACATTTTTTTTTTTTTTTTTAATAAAAAAAAAAACTATCTTTTCAATATAAAAAAATATATTTTGGGATTATAATTTTTTTTAAATTATATTTATATTATTTACAATTATCTTAAAAGTATTATTTATTAATATTAGTGTTATGATGTATTACTTTATTTATTCATTAATCTATAAATGCTGTTGAAATCCTGTTTAAATATACAATAAAAGAATGATTTCTTACATGGGTTAAATCCTGTTATTGATTTTGTATTATTTTTATATTATTATTATTTACTTTTAAATATTTTCCTCTACTTTTACTTTTTTTTTTTTTTTTTTTGCTTTTTATTTTTATTTTTTTTTTTGTTTTTATTTTTTTTTTTGTTTTTATTTTTATTTTTATTTTGTTTTTGTTTTTGTTTGTTTTTGTTTTTGTTTTTTATTATTTTTTTTTTTAATTTTATTTTTATTTCTTAGTTTTATTTATGTTTTTTCTATATAAATTTTTATAATAATATGAAATAAAAAAAAAAAAAAAGAATCTGTATATATTAAAAGAGAGTTAATAATTAATCATATTTTCTAAAATTCTTTTTATAATAAAGAAAATTTATATAAATATTTCTACATTTTTCATTTTTCATTTATTATTTTTTCTTTATTTATTTATTATTTTATTTATTCATTCATTCGTTTTTTTTATTATATAATGAAAAACAATTTATGAAAAAGCATCTTTGTTTTTATTAAAATCTTTTATACTTTTATTACAGTTTTTTATATTTAAATGTTTTCTTAAATATATAATTCTATTTTATATATCTTTATATTTTTATTAATGTATACTATATATTTAAATTTATTACTCACATTTATTGTCTATTTCATTATCTAATAATAACAAAATAATTATTATTATTGTTTGTTCAACTAATACATTAATTGTTATATTCTAATATTTGTTAAAATATTCTAATAATAGAATTAAAAATTCTCTTTCTTTATATTTGTTATTTACTTTTTTGATTTTGATTTTTTGATTTTGTTTTTTATATAAAATTCTATATTTTATTTTTTATTAAAATAAAATATAAAAAAATAAAAAAACAAACAAATATAATTATATATTTATATTATTTATTTTTTTATTAATTTATTTAGTTATTTATTTAGTTAGTTATTTAGTTAGTTATTTATTATTTATTTATTATTTATTTATTTATTATTTATTATTTATTTATTTATTTATTTATTTATTTATTTATTTATTTACATAATTGTTTTAATAAATTAATATTAAAACAAAAAATAAATATTAAATAAACAAAAATAATGTATGATATATTATAATTTTATATATTAATATAATATATTATAATGTAATGTAATATAAATTATATTATTTGAAGTATTATTTTCTTACAAATTTCTCATTTTTGTTAATAATCCATTACAAATTTATATATATATTCATAAAATTAATATTATATATTATTTATTTATTTATTATTTATTTATTTATTTATTTATTTATTTATTTATTTATTTATTTATATTATTTTTTAATAATATTTAATTTATCATATAATTCATTCATAATTTAAATATATTCAATTAAAATCATACAATTTAATTTTATTTATATTATATTTTATTTCAGTTAATTATTGGAAAATATGTTTTAATTAATTTAGCATTATAGTAATTAATACTCATAGAAAAAAAAAAAAAAGTAAAAGAAATTGAATAAGCATAAGTATAATAATTAATATTCATAAAAAAATAAAATGTAAAAGAAACAAATATGTTCTTTAAAAATAAAAATAAAAAAAGAACAAATAATTGAGAAAAATTATTATATATTAAAACATGTGTCAATATATTATCATCATAATATTGTTAATATTATATAAAAATAATACAAAAGATTTAAAATAAAAAAAAATCGTAAATAAATAATTCAAATATATATATATAATAATAATGAATAAAATAGTACTATTAGAATTGAATACTTGATTAAAAAATATATATATAATCAAATTTTTAAAATGTATGAGTAATATATAAACCTTTGCTTTAATATTTAAAGTTTTTTGAATTATTTTTAATAATAAAATAAAATAAAATAAAATATTAAAAACGTTGTACAAAAAAAAACTTTGATTTTGAATATACTTTTTTTTTAATGATTTTGAATATACGTTTTTTTTTTTTTAATGATAATAAAGTTACCTAATAATAATTTTTATTAAAGCATAATTATTACAATTATGAAAATGATATATTTATGATATAATGCAATCATGCATCTTAATTAATATATATAGATATATATAGAAAATATATGAAATAAAAAGTTCTTCATCTAATTATCATAAATAATATCATATTTTTAAGATTTTAATTATGTAATTATATTTATTAATAATATATTTTAATTGATCAGACATACATTTTTAATAACTTTAAATAAATATATATATATATAAATAACTTAAAATAATAAGGATACTTTAGTTAAAACTTTAATATATATTTATAAAATAATATTTATCTTTGAATTTAACATATTTTTTTATATAAAACAAATATATTTATACATTTTAAATTAAAAATTGATTTAAAATTAACCTTATGAGATTTATTTTTTGTTGAAAATTCCTAACAAAAACAGAGTAGTTATAATTTTTCTTTTTTAGAATATTTCATAATAGTTATAAATTCATAAATTTTAACTATTAGGAATATTTTCATCATAATTTATTATATTGAATGTTTTTTCTTTTAATATTCTTATGAGTAATAATTAAACATTTATTATTATTATTATTATTATTATTAATAATTTATTATTATTATTATTATTATTATTATTACTATTATTATTAATTTTATTATTATTAATTTTATTATTATTAATTTTATTATTATTAATTTTATTATTATTATTATTATTTAAAATCTAATAATAATAATGGCTTTTATTATTATTGCTTTTTTTTTATTCAATGTTATACCATTTTATTTTTATTTCGATAAAAATATTTTTTTTAATAATAATAATGTACAAAAAGGAAAACAATTAAAAATAAACTTTTTATTCATATTGAATAGACTAAATTTAAAACGTTATGTTTTTTATATAATTATTAAAATTTTTATATTCAAATTATTAAATATATCTTTCTTTTTTTTTTTAAGTTTTTTTTTAATGTTTGAATAATATTCTATAATTTATTAAAAGGAAATATTAATTTATATATTTATTCAATTTTATGTTAAATAATATTAATATTATTTATACAGTGGGCATTTTATTTACTTTTTATTTTTTGATATTTTTTTTTATATTTTATACCTATTTCCATTTATTTATAAATACAAAGATACATATAATAAAAAAAAAAAAACTATTTTAATCGTTTAAATAAAAAAAAAAGATATTTTATTTTTAATAATACAGAGTTTGTTTTTTTATAAATAACTTTAACTAAATAAATCAATATATAAATGAAAATATATATTGATATATATATACTCATTTATATATAGATAAAACATTTCTTTTTATTGTTATATAATAAATAATTAATTAGCAGTATCATTATAAATATAATATAATATAATATTTAGTAAAATAATATTAATAGTTTTATTATTAAAGCAAAAATTTTTTTTCTTCAATTTTTTATTTTATTACATATAGTTTTTTGTATAAATTTTCAAATTTTATTCATTAATATTTTAATAAAAAAAAATTTTTTTTTTTTGACTTTTTTTATATATAGATCAATTCATTTATAGTATTGTACATTCAATACATTATATATAACAATAAATTTAACCATTTATTTTATTATATTTTATTTTTTTATTTTTAAATATATTTATTTTTAATTATTAATTAAACATTTTTATGTTATTATGATTTTATATTTATTATTTATATTATTTATATTATTATTATTATCTATAAAATATAAATAAAAAAAATATAAATCATAAAATATAAAATAATAATATTATAATAATAAATATATAAAATATATTAATATTAAGTATTTTTTTTTTTATAATAAAAATAAATAATAATAATTTTTATAATAAAAGTATTATTAAATAATACTATTATATAATAGATAAAATTATTATTAAAAAAATTTGATTTTTGATTATTAATTTAATAAATTATCTATTACAAAATTAAAAACAGAGATTTTTTTTTTTACTTTTCATTCAAAAAATCTCTGTTTTTAATTTTTTATAACTTATAGTAACAATATTTTTAAAATAAGAGAAGAAAAAAAGGATAATATTTTCAACAAAAAATAATTAATCAATTTACAATATTAATAATATATATATGATATTTTTATATATAAATTTTCATAAATAAAATATATAAAATTATATAAAAGTTTTAAATATATATTTATTATATCTTGACAACAAATAATTAATATCCAAAAGAAAAATTTCATTGACGAAAATAATTAATTCTTTTTTCTTTTTTTCTTTTTTTTTTTTTTACAATTTATTGAATATAAAAATATATAATTTATCTTGTTTATATGTAAAGTGCGTATTTTATTTAAATAAATATTGCGAAATTCAATAAATATATTTATAAGAGAAATGAAATAACATACTTTGAAATATTCTAAATTTGTATATGTATTTTCAAATTTAATTATTAAATATTAGATGTTAAACATTGAAAATATATACTAAAAAGCATTTTCAATAAAATTTTCTTTAAATATATATTAACATATATTTATATTGATATAAATTTTTAAAATAGAAGTTGTTACTTTTACATATATTATTATAAAATTTTGAAGAAAAAAAAAAAAATTTTTTTTTAAAAAATTATATAATTATAATAATATCAAATTTCATTAATAGTGAGATTTTTATAGTAATGAAAAAATAAATTAAAACAAAATCAATTAATCATTTCTATATATATAAGGTTGTAAAATAATTTAAAAATTACAAATTTTTAATATATGAAATGATAATTTTCAAATTTTCATTTTGAAAAATTCGAAATCTTTTAAAAAAATTCCAATAATATTATATAGTAAGTATAAAATATTGATATTATTTTAATAATATATATATATATAAATATTTTTATTTTTTTTTAAACCTATTAATTCATTAATTATTAAATATACTTTATATTTATATTTATTATTAATAAATATTTTTTTTATTATTTCTGACTTTTAAGTATTTAATTTTTAATAATAGAATAATTTTCGAAAAATATACTATATATATATTTAATAACAATATTAATTAGTTTTAATAGCTTATTCGATAATAAATAAAAATTAAAAACTAACAATGTCAAATATTCAAGGAAATGCAATATATACCAATGGAAATTATCAAAATACAAAAATGACTGAAAAAAACGATAATAATAAAAACATAAAAATGCCGGTTCAAACAACCAACCAAATTAATAATAATTTAACTAATGGAAATAATTTATTAAATATAAATAATAACTCTATATTATCCGAAAGAAGGCATTCAAGTAATGGTAATATTGGATTACCTAATACACTTGGACCAATTAATTATGAAAGAAGATATGGTAGTTTATCGGATATTACAAAACCATATCAAAATTCAAATTCAGTGAATCCAATGCCGACAACAACAACAACAACAACAACATTCATTTCAAATCAATTGTATATTTCAAATAATAATTATAATAATAATTTATCAATGAATAAAAAACAAGAACAAATTAATATAAATAATACTGGCAGTAATAGGCCAGTTCTCATCCCTTCACTAGTCAAAAATTATTCTTCTACAAATTCTAGTCCAACTTCAACACCTTCTCCAAGTAGTCAATCTAGTGCAAGTTCAAATTATATACCGTCACCATTAAGTAAAAATTTCAGTCCTAATAATCCAAATCCAAATGTAATTTTTAATAGACCACCACCTCCAAACTTTATTAATTACATGAATATGCCTATAAATCCAAATATGCCACCTAATAGACCAATACCACCTAACATGCAAATACCACCTAATAGACCAATTCCACCAAATATGCAAATACCACCTAATAGACCAATTCCACCTAACATGCAAATACCACCTAATATGCAAATACCATCAAATAGACCTATACCTTCAAATATGATAATACCACCAAATATTCAAGGTAATAGAGTAATATCACCAATGAATAGACCAATGAATTATCCTACTCCGCCAGTACCTATTAAACCTCTTATACCTAATCCAAATCTTAATAAAGTATCACCTTTAAATAGAAATAGTACAATTAAAAATGGTATGCCTTCCCCATCAGATTCTAGTAAACCAAATACATTACCACCAAATATAAAACCGATTAATACTTATAATTTATCACCAACTTCACAACATAGTGGTACAGGATTAATTAGTGAAACAAGTAGTGTCAATTCATTTAATTTACCATATTCTTCAGCTCCACCATCTTTAGGTTCACCATCAAGTAATAATAATTTAAATTCTCCAATTAAAAGTATAGAAAACCAAAGTAAATTGAATAATGGATTATCAGTGAATAGTCAAACTTCTTCTCCTATCAGTAGTAGTAATGTTAGTCCCACTACAACAACAGCAACAACAACAACAACTACTACTACTAATAATAATAATATTTTATCTACACCAAGTGGTTATTCAACCCCAATAAATTCAAATACAACTACAAATATAAATGGAAATACTAACAACATCAACAACAATAACAACAACAATAACAATATAAATACAAATTCAAATGAAAATCAAAAAACAAATATACCTTCATTAAATTTATCAAATATTAATAATATAAATAAAAAATTCCCACCTCCATATTCATCTTCTCCTATTGCTTCAAAAAAAGATACAATGGCATTTGTACACCCAACTGTAGTATTTGATAAACCTAATAATCTTCAAATTCAATTAAATAAAGAACCTTTAGAAAGAAGTAAAAGTTGTTCCCCAATGGCATCATCACGTTATTCAAATTTATCACCACAAAGTATAAATAGTGATTCAAATTCTGCAATTCAACAACAAATGGAAAATTTAAATATTAATTTACCACAACAACCACAATCAACTACTGAAACTAATATAAATACTTTTGCAAATATTTATACTTCAGCTCCTATATTTAATAGAAGAACATCTAATCAATCAACAACAACAACTATTACTACTACTTCACAATCAGAACCTACTACAGCTATAGTTAATAATAATAATAATAATAATAATAATAATAATAATAATAATAATAACAATAACAACAACAACAACAACAATAATAATAATAATATACCAATACATCATACAATGCCACCACCATTACATCCATTAACTATAGAAAAACCGCCAATAGTTAATAGACCATTATCATCTTTTTCAAATACTGGTCAACCTAATAATCTTAATAATAATAATCTTAATAATAATAATAATATTTTACTTTCTGCACCAACTAATAATTTAACACCAAATCAACCCTATTTAGCTTCTGTAACAGCACCAACAACAGCAACCACTTTGAAGAATAGTAATGGAAATTTATATTATTCTAATTCAGCTTTATTTTATGGTGATAATGACAGTAATAGTGATGATGATATTAAATCACTTTCAGAATCTAAATCCATGTCATTAATAAATGATTTTAAACCTATTCCACGTAAAACAGAAAATTATATTATTCCTGGTGAAGAAGATAGTACAACATATAATAATAATAAGAAAAATGAAATTGTACCTGCAGGACTTTTTTATTGTAGTCCATCTGCTATGCCTATCTATGAAACTCAAACCTTATCTTATTATGCAAAATATAAAATTCCTAAATTTACTAATCTATTTCATGAAAAACATAATATTTCACAATTTGATTATCATATTTTACCAAAATCTCCTAAAGATACAGTTATACGATCTTATAATTCTTTATATTCTTATGTTTCTAGTTCCTTAAACGTTATCCCCTTTTCTAAATATATTTTTAAAAGATTAAAAATTCCATTATCTATTATATTTTCACCCTATCGTAATTTACATGAAGGGGATGGACGTATTCCTATCGTTAATCCAGAAACAATTGCTATGTGTACTAAATGTTATGCTTATATTAATCCATATGTTACTTTTATTGATGATAATTCACGTTATCGATGTAATATATGTAATCAAATTAATACACTTCCATCTTTTTATAAATGGAGTGGTAAAAAAGGGATGAAACGACCAGAATTAGTTAATCCTGTAGTAGATTATATTTTCCCTGAACCTCCAGAAAATATTAATGATTCTATTTATTTATTTGTAGTTGATGTTTCTTATATATCCATTCAATCTGGTATGGTTTATACTATAGCAAATATAATTTTAAATACATTAGATAAAATTCCAAATCCAAATGGAAAAGCTTGTGTTGGTTTTATTACTGTTGATTCTACTGTTCATTTTTTTAAATTTTATGTAAATATAATTATATATATACTATATATATATATATTTTTAAATGTTTTTAAATTTTATTAAATATTATTTTATTATTTTATTAATTAATTTATATATATATATTTTTTTAAAAAAACTTAAAAAAAAAATTAATAATAATACTAATAATAATAATAATAATAATAATAATAATACTAATAATAATAATAATAATAATAATAATAATAATAATACTAATACTAATAATAATAATAATAATAATAATAATAATAATAATAATACTAATAATAATAATAATAATATATTTTATTATTATTATTTTAATATTATTTTAATATTACTTTAAATTATTATAGAGTAATACTGAAGCTCCATCAATGATTATATTATCTGATTTAGAAGAAGTTTTCCTACCATCTCCAACTGGTTTATTTACTTATTTAAAAGATTCAAGAAAAGCCATTGAAGAATTCTTAAAAAAATTAAATAAAATTTTCTCATTTTCATATGTTAATAGTAATGCATTAGGTTCAGCATTAAAAGCTGGTTATGAAATTCTTGTAAATATATTATAAATAGATAATATAATTTTTTTTAATATAATATCTATATATTAATATATATATATATAATATATAATATAATTATATATTAAAATTAATAAATATAAATATCAATAATAATAATAATAATAATAATAATAATAATAATAATAATAATAATAATAATATAATTATTATTAATATTATTTAATCAAATTTATTAGAAAAATGTTGGAGGAAAAATGATAGTATTTCAGTCTATTTTACCAGATGTAGGACTTGGTGCATTAAAGGTTAAAAATCCAGAAGAAGAAAAGGTATATACTAATACATTTAAAATTATTATAGTTTATTATTTATATTTGGAAAAAAAAAAGTTCAATTTAGTAATTATTATAATATTAAATTTAAAAATTTAAAAATAATCATTTATTTATTATTTTTTATATAAATAGGAATCTACTTTATTCCAACCATCAGATAAATATTATCCACAATTTGCAAAAGAATGTAATGAAAATAAAATATGTATAGATTTATTCTTATTCCCTCATCAATTTTTAGATATTTCAACTTTATGTAAGTATATAACCAAATATACACATATACGTATATTATGTTAGATATATTAGAACTTTATTATTTTAATTATTCATTAAATCATTAAAATAATTATCAATTAATTTGATTAAAAAAAAAAAAACTAAAAATTAAAAATATAATTAATTGAAATAATAATAATAATAATAATAATAATAATAATAATAATAATAATAATAATAATAATAATAATAATAATAATATTTTAAAAATTTAATTATAATAATAATTATAAATTAGCAACATTATGTAAAAATACAAGTGGATCATTATATGTATATGAAAATTTCAATTCATCAGTTAAAGAAGATGAAAATAAATTAGTTAATGAATTAACTAAAGTATTAACTAAATCAGTAGGTTATGACGCTGTTGCTTTCTTTAATCTTTCTAAAGGATTAACAATACAAAAAGTTCATGGTAATATTTCAAAAGTTTCATCCAATAAATATATCATTCCAATATTAAACCCAGAAAATTCATTTACATTAGAAATGGATGTTACCGATGATATTAATGATACAGATGTTAGTATTCAATTTGTATTAGCACATTTCAATGATAAAGGTGAAAGAAAAATTCGTATTATTACTCAATCTTTCCCAACTTCAAGTAATTTAACAGCAATTGTTGAAAATATTGATATTTGTACTTTATGTACTTTCTTATCTAAAAAAGGCATAAAAATATATAATATAATATAATATAATATAATTATTTAAAAATATAAAACTTATTTAAATAATTATATAATATAATTCATGTATTAATTATATATATATATATAACTTTTTTTTAATTTTTTAATAATTTTGTTTCTTTAATATAGCGGTTGATAATACTATTAATTATGGAGCAGAATATACAAGTAATACAATTGAGAATAATTGTAATGATTTAGTTAAAACATTATATAATATATTTTTATCCAAAGATGAAAATAAATTATTAAAGGTCCCATCAACATTAAAACTATTACCACTCTTTACATTAGCATTATTGAATAATGTAAATATAAAAATTATACTATTTTTTTTTTATTATTATATTTTATATTTTATTTTTAATTTTTAATTTATAAAATTATATGATATTATTTACTTTTTCTTTTTTTTTTTCTTTTTTTTTTTTTTTATTTTTTTTTATTATATACTGATTTCAATATATTATATTATATATAATTAATTTAATGAAGGAGGCTTTTCGTAAAAGTAAATCGATATCAATTGATACTAAATCATATTTATTAAATCAAATTTATTCAAAATCATTAAATACAGTAATGAATATAGTCCTTCCAAGATTTTATTCAATACATAGTATGAATTCTAAAGTAGGTTCAATGATAGAAGATATTAAAGGATCAATTCATTTTCCAAATGCACAAAATTTATGTAGTGATAGAATTGAAGGAACTGGTATTTATTTAATTGATAATGGTTTAGAATTATATATTTGGATATCAAAGAATTCTAATTCAGATTTACTTCAATCTTTATTTAATAAAAATTATGATGCTATTTCATCTGGAAAGGTAAATCTTCAATGTTAATCATTTATATATATATATAATTATTATTATTTCTTTTAAAAAATTATAAAATAATAAAATAATTAAATATATAATAATATAAAAAAAAATCATAATTTAATTAAATATTAAATAATTAAAAATAATATTAATTGATTTATTTTTTTTTATATATATTATTAATATTAATATTATTATTATATATTAATACTATAATGTATTTATAATTAAATATATACATTATTAATTAATATTTTTTTTTAAAAAAAAAAAAAAAAAGATGGAATTACCTCAACCTCAAGATGATTATTCAAAAATTATTCATCAATTAATTTCAAAAATAAGAGAACATCATATATTAACTCATAATTGTTATCCAGTACTTTATATTATCAAAGAAAGTAGTCCAAAATTATTAAAACGTAATTTCTTTGCCAATTTAATTGAAGATAGACATGAATATGCTCCATCTTATCCACAATATCTTAATATTTTATTAAAGCAATTAAAAAAGTAAAAAAATAAATAAATAAATAAATAAATAAATAAATAAATTAATAAATAAATAATAATAATAATAGTAATAATAGTAATAATTATTATATAGAATAATAATATTTAAATTTATAATATATAAGTATTATTAATATTAAAAACTAAACTTTATTATTATTATTATTATTATTATTATTATTATTATTATATATTTTCCTTTTTTTTATTATTTATTTCCTTTTTTTATTTATTTATTCATTTATTAAATATTTAAATATCTTATAATATAAAATAGTAAACCGGATTATTATTCCTAAAACAAAAAAAAAAAAAACAAAAAAAAAGAAGAAAATTTGGAATAAATATAAATTAAAATATTGTTATATCATTATACGTTTTTTAGTTAAATTTTTTTCCCTCTTTTTGAATTATTTATATTATTTTTTTTATGGAATTATAGAAACAAACAATCATTAGAAAATAATAATAATAATAATAATAATAATAATAATAATAATAATAATAATAATAATAATAATAATAATAATAATTAATATCAAAATAATATCAATAATAGAAACAATCAATAATAGAAACAATCATTAGAAAAAGAAAAAGAAAAAAGAAAAATAATTAATATCAATATAATATAATAATATGTTAAAATAACGTAAATATTATTATTTGTATATTGGATACCAAATATTTCTTTATAAAAATATTATCATCAATATTTTATATCAACAAAATTATAATACAATATTATAACTATAATATATATTAATAAATATATTAATAATAGAAATGAAAATGAATCAATAAATATTAAAAAAAAATTATATATATATATATATAAATTATATAAAATAAAAATAAAAATAAAAATAAAATGAAAAAATAAAAATAGTAATAAAAATATAAAAAAAATAAAAAAAAAAAATAAAAATAAAATAAAAAAAATAAAAAAAAAAAAAAATAAACAATTAAATAAAAGCAAAAAATAAAGTAAAAAAAAAAAAATAATAAAAAATTATTTGAAATACTACAATATACTATATTAAAAAATAATAGAAAAGATTATGAAAATTGAATATGGATTAATGATTATATTGGAAAATGAAAGAAAGAAAAGAAATTGGATTGGATTATTTTTTTTTTAGATTTATTGGAAAAAAACTGAAGAAAAAAGGAAGAGGAACTGATGATGATGAAGAGTAATATTTTAAATAACTTTGTGGAAAAGGAAGTGAAAAATAAAAAGATAAATTTAAAGTTATATAATGGAATGGAATATTCATTTAAAAATATATATATATATATATAGAATAAAGAATAATATAATATGACTTTTTATTTTTATAATTCACAATTTCTTAATATATATTAAACATTAATATATCTATTAATGTTTTTGTATATTCATATTTTACTTTATTTTATTTTGTTTTATATTATTTCCAATGCATTTTTTTTTTCTAGTTTTTTTTTTTTTTTTTTATATTTTATTTTATATTTTATTTTTATTTATTTTTTTACCTTATATATAATATACCCTTTTTCCCTTTTTAAACACCAATTTTATATAACCTATATTTTATAATAGATTAATAAATAATTAATTTAATAGTATTACTTATAATATAAAATAACAGTAATTAATAACTTTTTTTTATTTATATATATTTATTTTCTTTTGTTGATTTTAAAAGAATTTATCAATTCTAAAATGTTATATATTTTATATTTTAAATTATATTCAAAATAATTAAATAAAATTTAATTATACATTATTAATCTTAAAATACATATATAATATATATTATTCTATCATATTTTTTATAATTTAATAAAAACTACTTTTCTTATATTTAATACTAAATTATTTTATTATTCTTTTTTTTCTCTTCATTTTATAGATGTGTTTTATTTTTTTTTTCTTTATCAATTATCTTTTTAGTATTAATTATTAAAAAAAAAAAAAAAAAAAAAAAAAAAAAAAAAAAAAAAAAAAAAAAAAAGAATATTTCTTTTTTCTCTTTCGCTTTTTTTTCATTTTTTTTTTTTTTCTTTTTTTTTTTTTTTATTCTATTATTTCATAATGTATGTAATACAATATATATTTAAAAATCATTAAAATTTGCTTAGTATTAACTTTATAAAATTTTATTATCATTTCGATCTTTTTATGTTAATGAAATAATATATTTAATAAAAGCAATTTATATAAAAAATTAAATATTTAAATATATTTAATAATAATAATCGTAATAATTTTATCGAGTTTTCTAAAAAAAAAAATTTAATATATTTTATAATAATTATTAATTAAATAGAATTAAAATATATATATATAAATTTTTTATTTTAAGTATGGAACATTTTTTAATATATTTATATCTGAAACTTTGTTTATTTTATCTTTAGGTTTATTAGATTATTATAATATTTAATATGTTTATATTTATTTAAATTATGTGTATGTATATTATCCTAAATGCTTAAATTTTCAACTAGTATTGACATGAATATGATTATTCTTAATTAAACATTTTTATTTTATTTTATTTTATTTTATTTTATTTTATTTTATTTTTATTTTTATTTTTTCTTTTTTCTTTTTTTTTTCTTTTTTCTTTTTTTTTTTTCTTTTTTTTTTTTTTATTTCTTTTTTTTCTTTTTTCTTTTTTCGTTTTACTTTTATTTTTTTATTTTATTTTATTTTATTTGTTATTAACATTAATTAAATATATTAGTATTGCTAATTTAAAATTTTTCAAGTATTAAAAACAATTTTTTTTTTATTAATATTGAGCAATTTAAACTTTTTTTGACAAATTCCACATATTAATAAATTAGATATTAGTAATCAATTGAAATATATTATGTAATAATTATTAAATATATTATCCACATATTATTAATTAATTATAATATATAATAATATGTCTTTATTATGATTTTTAATAATTTAATATAAAATTTTTTATAATTTAAAATTTCAATTTAAAAATTATAATATAATAAAATATAATAAAATATAATAAAATATATTGTTAATATAAATCATTTAAAATTTTAAAAAAAAAACATTATATATTATTTAATTAAATTTTTTAATTTGAGTATATTTTAATATATAGTAACATCCATATAAAATATAAAATGTAATATAATAATAATATAATAATAATTCATCTTACAATGTTACCTTAATATATAATTTATGTTTTTGTTTTTTTTTTTTTTTTTTGATTTAATAATAATTTCAACTTTACATATATAAAATATTAAATATAAAATATTATAATATATAAGAATTAACACTAATAAATAAATAAATAAATATTAAATAAATATAATAATAAATAATTATAATATAATATTTAAATGTAATACTCAATATTCAATATATTAAATTTAAAAAAAAATTAATATAAAAAAAAAATTTAAATTTTTAATAAATTTTTTTTTTCATTAAATTTTTATAGATATTTTTTTGAATAATTAAAAAATTTATTTTTTTATATACTTTTCTTTTTTTTTTTTTTAACACTTATTTCTTGTATATATATATAGAGCATTTCTTTCTTTAGAATTACTTTTTTTTTTTTAAAAAAAATAAAATATTTATAATAAATAAAAAAATATTAAAAAAAAGAGTATATATGTAATAATATATATATTCCCCATTTTGTAAATATCTAATATATGTAAAAAACATTTAAACAAAAAAAAAAAAAAAAAAACTCTTTCAATTATTAATTATAAAAAGAAAATTTATATTTTTATATTATTATTCGATATAAAGTATAATATAGAAAAAAAAACAATTTTTAAATACAATAATAAATAAAAATTATCAAAAACAACAAAAAGTGTATTTTAAAATTTAAATTAAAATTTAAAATTTAAAAATTTAAATCAATACTTACAAAAATATAAAGCAATTTTTATAAAAATTCATTTCTATTGAATTATTTTTTTTTTCTCATAAAAGTTCACAATGACTCAAATAATATTAGGTATATTTCTTTTATTTTTAATATTTCCTTCAATTTATACCCAAACACCTGAAAATAATAAAGGTATTTATCATTTTTTTATAACTATCTATATATATAATAAAATATTGATATTTAATATAATTTTCTTTTTGGAAATATATAAAAATTTCTTTTTCTTTTTGTCTTTTCTTTTGATATTAAGTCTTATTTTCTTTATTATTATAATTATTTGTAATAATATAATATATTTATATTTTAACTTTTTTTTTCTTATTTACAATATACTTATATAATAATTTCATAAAATTTCTTCTAATATTTAAAAAAAAAAAAAAAACAATTATAATAATTAGAGACAAATAATTCTAAACCAGAATATGGGGTTGCATTTCATCTTTATGGTTTATGTTTAATTATACTGTCATCATGTATTGGAACTATTCTTCCTATATTATTAAAAAATAAGTTAGTTTTCTTATTATTTAATATCTATAATTGTAATTATATATGTGTTATAGAAAAGTATAATATTTTAAAAATTATTTACTAAAATATAATTAACATAATTATATATTTTAATATAATAAAGAAAATTCTTTTCTGTTAGTGGTACTTTATTTAATTCGATAAAAATGTTTGGAACAGGTGTTATTATTACAGTAGCATTTGTTCATATGTTATCCCCAGCAGATAAAATGTTATCTGGTGATGATGCTCCTGAATTTTTTAAAGAAAATTATGATGCTTTTTCAGGTGTTTTTGCTGTAACTGGTATTATTCTTGCTCATGGTATTCAAATTATTGTTAAAGAATATTTCAATAAACAAAAGAAACAAACACCCAATAATCATGAAGGTAATAATACTTTATATAATATATATTTTATTTTCAAAAAAATTTATAATATTAATAATAATAATATTAATATTAAATATTAATAAATAATAATATTATTAATTTAACACAGATGACCAAAATAAACCTGACATTCTTATTCATAATTATGACAATAATTCAATATTGTCAGAAAGTGATTCACTACTCTCTCAAGGTAATAATCATAATAATAATAAAGATGATGATGATGATGATAATGATAATGATAATGATAAAAATAATAATAATAATAGTAATAGCAATAATAATGATGATGGTGGTGATAAAAATAATAGTAATAATAGTAATAGCAATGATAATGAAATAGAAGAACAAGAGAATTGTACATGTAACCTATTTTATATATTTATTATTATTATATTTTTCATTATATTTAAATATTTTTATTTTATTTTTATTTTTATTTTTTTATTTATTTATTTAATTATTTACTTATTTTTACTTATTTATTTATTCACCTATTTATATACCTATTTTATTACTTATTTATATTTAATATAAATATTATATATATTACTAAAATTTATTAATCTATATTTAAAATATAATAATAGACTTAAACTTCAATAATTATAATACATATCAATATAATATCGAACATTTTGAAGAAAGTTGTTGTCATACCGAAGCTTTATTCCTTACAAATAAAAAACAAATAGTAAGCTATTTATTAGAAATTGGTATATCTTTACATTCAGTATTAATTGGTTTTGCTTTTGGAACAAATTTTGAAAATGACATAAATTTCTTATTAATTGCTTTAATGATACATCAATTCTTTGAGGTATATTAAAATATTAAAATATTATATATATACATATATATATAATTTATAATCCTAAGAAAAAAAAAAAAATTAATTGAAATAATATTTTTATTTATAACTAATCCATTATATATATATATCTGTATATTTATATTATTATTATTATTATTATTATTATTATTATTATAATTCTTATTTAGGGTATTGCTTTATCAACTATATTTATTGAAGCAAAATTTAAAAATTTTTTAACACCAATATTAATGGTAGTATTTTACAGTATAACTATGCCACTTGGTGGTATTGGTGGTTTAATTATATATAATATTAATAGTTCAAATACTACTACTATGACATGTATACAAGGAATTTTAGATTCACTTGCAGCAGGTCTTTTAATTTATGATTCTTTAGTTAACATTTTATCTCATCATACTTCTTCTAATAAATGGGATAATATGAATAAAATTAGTAAATATATTCAACTATTATCATTTTATTTGGGTTGTGTTGCTATGGCACTTGTTGGAATCTGGGCTTAGAGGAAAATAGAAGAAAAAATAAAATACAATAAAATAAAATAATATAAAATAATATAAAATAAAAAAATATATCATATTTAATAAGAATTTTTGTTTTTTTTGTTTTTTTACTAATTTTAGATATAAAGCTATAATAAAAAAAAAAAAAAAAAGTCATTTAATAAAAAATGATTTTTTTTTTATTTAGAAAATAATGATAATAAAGATAATGATAATAATAATGATAATAATGATAATAATGATAAAATAGTAATAATTATAATTATAATTATAATAATAATAAAAATAATAAATGAATGAATAAAATAAATGAATAAACAAAATATTGACATAAAACAATTTAATATAATCATTTATATATAATCTAAAAATTTAATAATAATATTTTAGTGTAAAATCTATTAGAAATATCATTTATAATAATTAATTTAAATATATATTGTCATACAACATAATAATTAGTTTTTAAAAACTAATAATTATTATATATATTGATAATAATAAACAATTTATTTGAACAATAAATTTTACAAAAAAAAAAAAAGCATATTGTTTTATTTATATATTTTATTTATCTATTTAAATTTATTTAATTATTTATTTATTATATAATAGTTTTTATTTGAGTTTAGTTTTAATTAATAAATATTATATAATATAATATAAATGGTAAAAAAAATATTTATATTTATATATTAATTATTTTTTAACTAAATATTCATTACTATATTAATTATGATTATTAATTTATAAAAAAAAATTTTTTTAAAAAAATAATAAAACGAAAAGAAAAAAAAAAAATTGAAAAAGATAAATTTAAAATATTATCATAATCATCATAAAAATTTAAAAGAAAAGAAAGAAAAAGAAGAAGAAAAAAAAAATATCATTTTATTTTTAAAAGTAATATTATACAAACATTACTTTTAGTTTATTCTTTCTATTTTTTAGTTTCTTCCTTAGATTCATTATCTACTTTAATCTTTTTAGTTTCTGGTTCTTTTACTTCTTTCTTTTCTTCAGTTTTATTATTATCGGTAGTAGTAGTAGTAGTAGTAGTAGTTGGGGAAGCTGAATCATTAGGTTTCCTTTTTTTAATTAAACTAGATAAATCATTAATTTGAGTAGGTGCTGATGATGTAACATTTGTTTGTGGTTTAAATGAATTAGAAAGCATTTGTTTAACATCAAGATTCTTTTTTAAACTACTCTTTAATTCAGTTAACTAATTTTTTTTTTTTATTTTATTTTTATTTTTAATTAAGAATAAGTATAAAAAATGAAGAAAATAAAAAAAAAAAAAAAAAAAAAAAAAAAAACATAAATAAAAATATAATTCTCAATAATAAAATATATAAATAAAAAAATATTAAAAATATAAAGATTTTTTTATAATAATAATAAAAAAAAAGTTCTTTTCATTACCTTTTTCTTCATATCAACAATAAGATCTTTAATACTTTCAATTTCTTCTTGTGCATTAATAGTTTCATTATCTGCTGCTTGTTTTCCTTTACCTTTATCACTACCATTAGCTTTTTCTAAAGCTTCTAATTTCTTTTTTAATACAATAATTGCCTTTTTAACATGATTAAAAGCTTTTTCACCTTGATCATTACATTCCAATGCCAATGCTAACTTGTAATGAGTGTTTATTCAAAATCAAAATTAAATAAATATAAATAATAATAATAATAATAATAATAATAATAATAATTATATGTAACCAAAGTATATTTATATTATATTTGTTGGGTTTTTTTTTTTTTTTTTTTTTTTTTTTTTGAATTTATGGTTTTATTTTATTAATATATATGATAATAAGAATTAAAGATAAATTTTTTTT
Source organism: Anaeromyces robustus (assembly GCA_002104895.1). NCBI lineage: Eukaryota > Fungi > Neocallimastigomycota > Neocallimastigomycetes > Neocallimastigales > Neocallimastigaceae > Anaeromyces > Anaeromyces robustus. The sequence continues at coordinate 86,544 of MCFG01000046.1, read as the reverse complement.
TATTTTATTTAAAGTATATATATATTTTGTAATATAATTATATCTATTATTATATTTATATTTATATTTATATTTATATTATATATGTTTAAATATGTTTAAAAAGGATATGCTTCAGCTAAAGTTCTATTTTCTGGTTCCAAAACTTTTTCTAATATAACTAAACCATCTTCATAATATTTAGCTGCTTCAATATAATTACCTAAAAAAAAATAATTTTTATTAAAGAAATATATTTATTATATATATATATAGATAGATAGATAGATAGATAAAACAGACCGTTAAATATATATAATAATTATTAAGTATTAAGTATTAACTATCATTATTATATTTTATTGTTATTTTATATATTATTTTATTCTTTCTTACCATCTTCTAAATGAACATCACCAAGTGTTTTAATAACATCACCTAATTTCTTTTGACCTTCTTCAGAAGTATCTTTTTCATAAATAATACGACAAATTTCTAACATTTGCCATGCAGATTCAAATAAATCTTCTTCTTGTTCACCATTTTCATCACCATCCTCTTCATCACCTTGGAATGAAAAACGGTTCATTGATTTTTTTGGTGCAATTTCCTCTTTTTAATTTGTGATAATTAAATCATTAATATTGTTTAATTATTGTGATTATTATCATTTTTGTCATAAAAGATTATTATTATCATTATTGTAATAATTTAATTTTATTTTTCATTTTTTTATTTAATTGTATTATTATTTTTTATTTTTAAAAATTAATAATAATAATAATAATAATAATAATAGTAATAAAATTTAAATTATTAAAATTTATAATTGTTAAATTTTAATTTAAATTATATTTTATACATATAAAATAATAATAATATTAATGAAAATTGAAATATAATGTTTTTTTTTTTTTTTTTAATTTTTTAATTATTATTATTAATATTATTTAATTAATATATATTTAATATTAAATAAATTCAGATATATATATTAAAGAAAAAAAAAAAAATTTTTTTATAATTGTATACCTGAAGCTTCCTGTATTTGAACATTTTCACCCATTTTTTCACCAAATACATCACTTTGACGAATTGCTTTTTGTAAAAGAGTTTGTCCATAATAATAATATACTGGTGCACATTGTGGTGCTAATTCACCATATTGATTAACTCTTTTATATATATATATATAAAATTATTAAATAATTTCAAAATTAAAATTATTAATTTGTAATTTAACATTTTATTTAAATAAAAAAAAATTAATAATAATTAAAAAATTGAAATTGTAATTAATTTATAATAATTCATTTGTTGTTTTTTATTAATGTGTAAAATATTATTGAACAAAAAATATTTACAATATATTTAATGCATGACTATAACGATCAATTGCTAAATCATATTGTTGTAAAGCATAAAATTTTGTACCAGATTCAATTAAATCATTAATATCAACAAAAACTTCTTCTGTATCTTCTCCATATAATTCATTGAATTCCTCTTGAGTTAAATCATTGGTATTTTCTTCTGGATTTTTTCCTTTTGAATCACTCATTTCTATAATATTTTTCAATTTTATATATTACATGTATATAATATATATTAATATATATATTTTTTAAATATATATATAATAATAATATAAAAATGTTTAAAATAACATTTCAAAGTATATATATATATAAAAATTATATAAATTTTTTTTAAAAAAAAAAAAGCATTGTAAAAATATAATAAAATATTCATTTCAAATAATGAAAATAATAAATATATATAATTATATAATTAAAATAAAATAATAACAATTAAAATCATTATAGTTTTTATTGTAATAATTTCTTATTTTAATTCAAATATAATTACCTCTCTTTTCCAACTTATCTATTACAAAAAAAGTTTAAAAGATAAAAAATTTTAAAAAAAAAAAATTTTTTTTATTAAAATATTAAAAAGGATTTATATTAATTATTAATTATTAATTATTAATTATTAATTATTAATTATTAATATTCAATTTCTTTTTTAATATACAATAATAAATTATTTATTTATTATTTATTACTTTATATTGTAAACAAGTATTTTTTTTTTTTTATCTTTTTGCAAAAAAAAAAAATTTTAAACTTAATGAATATTAATATTTGGTTTTTTAACCATATTTGAATCTTTTGCTTTTGAGTATTATGGTTTTATATATAACATAAATTTATATATAACATAAGATAATAATATAATTTACTATTCATTTTTTTTTTTTACTTTATTAATTTTTAATTTAGTTTCTTTATTTATTTATTTATTTATTCTATATTTTAATGGTTTAATTTTCTATTCTTATATTATTATTATCATAAATGTATAACCCACACTATAAATATTTATAAATTTTAATAAAAACGATACTAACAATACTATTAATTAATATCAATAAATATAGTAATGATTATAATATTATTCTTTCTCTCTTTCTTTCTTTTTTTTTATCATTCCAAATAAAAATGTAAATAACACAACTCTTAATGTCCATTCATTGTTATAATAAATATTATTAAAAAAAATATAAATTTTTAATTAATTTGTGGATGCTTTTACTGACTAAAAAATAAATTTTTTTTAATATAGATTTAAATTTCATAATTAATATAATTTTTGTTTAAGTTTTGATCAATGTTAAATAATTATTATATAATATAAATATTAATATAAATATAATGAAATATATAATATAAATATAATGTAAATATAATATAAATGAATTTATATATATATTATTTAATTTTGAAATAAAAAATATATAAAATAAAAAGAAAAATTTTTATTATTTAATTATTTTTTATTATTATAATTACTATAATTAATAGTTTTAATGATAAGAATAAAAATAATTATTTATTATTAAATATTAATATTATTTTCTTTTAGGAATTTTTTCTTGGATTGTATTTACATATATTTTTATATTTATAATTAATAATATTCATCCCTTTATTCTTTATTTCTATTATAAAAATATATGATATGATATCATTCATATGAAAATTTTAATTTTTATCAAAATATAATGTCACAAGCCACAACCAATAATTAAAATTTTATCATAAATATATGTGGCTTGATTTCTAATCATTTCTTTTAATTTTATTGAATAAAAGATAAAAATATAATAAAAAAATAAAATAAATTTTAAATTTTAAATGTAAATTTTAAAATAAAAAAAAAAAAAGGAAAAAGGAAAAAAAAAATTAAATAAATTTGTTAAAAAATAAAATAAAAAGAAAAGAAAAAAAAATTAAAAAAATTTAAATAATATATAAAAATAATATATAAGTAAGTATATTTTATATATATAATTTTTTTAATAATAATTTTAAATATTATATTCATAAATTTTAATTACGAAGATTTCAAAATCAAAATCAAAATCATAATCAAAATCAAGCGAAATTCTTTTATATATATAATTTTTATTATTATCATCAATATCATTATTTCATTATTACTATTAAAACATAAATTTAGAAATATAAATATTAAATAACATATATTATATTTAGTAAATTTGAAATCTAGAAATATTAATTAATTAATTTAAATATTCTTTATTTATTTTTTAATAAATCCATACAAATAATATTAATAAAAAAAAATTATACATAAACACTAAATATTAACAATAATAATAATAATAAAAAATAAAAACAAAAAGTAAAAATGTCTGAAAATATCGAAAATAAAGTTGAAGAAGTTAATGAAGAAGTCAATGTAAATGAAAAAATCGATATCAATTTTGGAAAAAAAGGAGGTCTTTTAAATTCATTAGCTTTATCACTTTTTAATGAAGGTATTGATAATAATATCCTTATGTTCCTTCGTATAATTTTCGGTTTATTATTCGCTTCCTTATTAGCTCTTTTAATAATTACCAAATTCAGTATTCATATTATTATTCTTTTAATTATTACTGGTCTTCTTTTCGTTACCTTAGAATGGTAATTAAATATTTATGTTTATATTTTATTATTTCATTTCTTTCTATTTTATTTTATTTTATTTTATTTTATTTTATTTTTATTTTTATTTTAAAAATATATAATAAAATAATAATAATAGTAATAGTAAAATTTTTATATTATTATTTTATTTTAAAAAATATATAATTTTCAATTACAAATATATAATATAATGTTATATAATATTAATTAAATATTTATATATATATTGTTCAATTTTATATTTAATTAAATTTTTTCTTAATATGTAATATATATATAACATATTATAATGAATATTTTATTTTATAATATAATTTTTAAATTAGGTGGATGAATGAAATGGATATTGTTAAAGAATTCGATGAGGAAGAAGAAGAAGAAGAAGAAGAAGAAGAAAATGAAAATCAAACTGAAGAAAAGAAAACTAAATAGAATGATTTTTAAATCAATAATAAATATACAATTAAAAAAATCATTAAAAAAAAAAAAAAAAAGGAATAAATTTTAAATTTTAAATTTCATATTGTTAAAAAATCTATTAAAACATATAATTTAATTTAAATTTTAATTCATATGCTATTTATTTATTATTTTTATATTTTAATTTAAAATATAAATCATAGATACAATTTATAAAAAAAATAAATAAATATTAATATAATAGAAAAAAAAAAAGAATAAAAAAAAAGACATTAATAATTATTATATAATATTAAATAAAAAAATTATAATAATATAAAATAAAAATAAAATAAAATAATATAAAATAAAAAATAAAAAATAAAAAAAAAGGTCTATAAATAATAATAATAATAACTGATAAAATTATTATTATTAAAAAAAATGATTAAATATAAAAATAATATCATTTATTATCATTATTTTTTTCCTTCTTTATATTTATATATATTAAATTATTTTTATTAATAAGTATTTTAAAAACTTTTTTTTATCGATTTTTTTACATAGAACGAAGTGACTTTAAGAATAAAAAAGAAGTTTATTAATAACTAATAAAAATATGGTTTTAGTTTTAATTAAAATTATATATTAATACCTTGACCTTGAAAGATTAAAAACTTTTTATTAATCATTTAATAATTTAATTATTATTTCAATCATATATATAAAAAAAAATTTTTTTTTTATAATATATAAGAATATTAAAATTAAATTTATCTTTTTTTCTTAAAATATAAAAATTCCATATTTTGTAATTAAGGTTATATTAAATTTTTTTTTCTTCTTTTAGTATTTTAAGATATTTTAATATTCCATATATTTTAAATATACAATAATTACAAATCTTTTCTAAAATAACACTATAAAATAAATAACTCAATAAATAAACGATATATATATATATATATATATTTAAAATACTTTTATAATAATAAATATATGTATATATATATATTTATTAATCAATTTCTTGTTTAATTTAATTAATATTATAAAAAATTTTTGTTTCTAATTTATATGATGCTATAGCAATAATAGTAAAAGTGAAAGAAAAATAAAATAAAAAAGAAAAAAAGAAAGAAAGAAAAAGAAAAAGAAAAAAAAAAAAAAAGGAGGAAAAAAAGAAGGAAAAAAAAAGCTAAAGATATATAATATTAGTTGTCAACATAAAAATTATATTTAAAAATTAATTAGAGATATAATATAATTGAAAAAAGAAGTAATAAAAATAATAAAATAAAAATAAATAAATAAATAAATAATAAATAAAAAAAAAAATGGAGAGTACTGTGGATTTGGAAGATATAAAGGAATTATTGTATTTCTATGCAATTTCAGATAGAAATGGAAAAAGTTTTTTAAATAAAAATTTGGAAAAAGAACGATATGTAAATATTTTATATTAATATAATTTTTTTTTAAAAAAAAAAATAAAAGTTCATTTTTTTTTTATTACCTTATAAAAAAAAAATAAATAAATAAAATTCACAAACCATAAATAAACATAAAATTGTTATAAAATATTAATTAAGTGTCTTTTTTTATAAATTTATTTTTATTTTTTTATTTTATTATATCTATTTTATGTACATATATATATCCTTTTTTTTTTTTTTTTATTTTTATTTTAAATATTTAATAAAAAAAATAATTCTAAATGGATTTATTTTATACGTTGAATAATATATTGTTTATATGGGGTGATAATATATAAATATAAATGTTATGATATATATATAAAAGACTTCTCTAATTCAAGAAACTTGCATAGAATTATTTAAAAAGGATTATCATATTGGAATTATATCGAATAATCAAGGAGAGTATTGTGATACTTATCCGGAGAAAATTGTTATTTTGGAAAATGAGAAAAATGAGGAAGAAAAAAAGAAAAATAAAATAATAAAATTTGAAGATATACGGAGAAAAATATATAAATTAGAAGATGAATATAATAATGAAAAGGATAATAATAATAAGAAGGAAAAAAATATGAATAAAAATAAAATAGAAAATAAAAAGAACCAAAAAATAAATAAAAATATAAATGATAATAGTAAGAGTAATAATAGTAAGAGTAATAATAATAACGAGAATGATAATAAATTTAATATTAAAGCAACTAAAAGGAAAAATGAAAGTGAAGAAGAAGAAGAGGATAATGATATTATAAAAAATGGTTTTCTTTCACCTAAAAAAACTCAAAAAAATAGTTTTTGGGAAGAAAAGAGAAATTCAGTATCTATAAATAATAATAATAATAATAAAAGTAATATAATAAGTCCGGATTCATACACTTTTCAATCTTCCTTACAACCATCCCAATCCCATTTAAATAATAATATTACTAATAAAAATGTGAAATGGTTTAGTGATATAGAAAATACTATGAATGACAATAATAGAAATAATATAAAATATGATAATATAAAAATTGATAATACTGTTTTGAATAAAGATGATGAAAATAATAATGATAATTATAATGATAAAGATAATGATGAGAATAATATGAGTTTTGATAATATTAGTTACGATAAAATTATTGATGATAATAATTCTTATTCCTTTTCATTTATATCTTATGGAATGTTAGGTTCTCCAAAGGATAATGATCCAAATTTTCATATGTATTTTCCAAATTCTCTTTCAAAATCTATAGAATTAAATGGAAATATAAGTAGTAATAATAATAATGATGATCATCATCATGAAAATAATAATAATCTTAAAGGTCAAAAAGATAATTTAATAATTAGAGAAGAAGAAAAATTAAATTTAAATTCTAATTTTAATCCTACTACCTTATCAATAAATAATAAAAATAATTATTATGATAATAATAATAATAAAGATATCACTTTTACTTCTTCATTTGATCCTGAATTTCAAAAAGATGATATTATAAAATCTAAAAATCTAGACTTTACTAATACTAATATCAATAATAATAATAATAATAATAATAATATTGATGATGATGATAGTCCTCTTCATGATAATAATGATCAAGATATTATAAATAATTTACATAATAAAAGTAAATATTTAACTTCCTATAATGATGAAATGCCCTTTATTATGGATGATATATCTATGGAATATTTTTCATCAGATGCAATTAATGAAGCTGAAATAAGTAAACCATCTTTAATTACATCAGATCATCATCATCATCATAACCATCATCATCATAATCATCATCATCATCATAATCATCATCATCATCATAATCATCATCATCATCATAATCATAATCATCATCATAATTATCTTATGAAACAACAACAAGATCAATATCAACCATCAATTTCATCAAATCATCATCCCCATCATCATCCATATCAATCTCAACGTCATTATCACTATTATGAACAACAACAACAACAACAAGAACAAGAACAATTATTACAATTTAAACCAACATTATTAAATGAAAATAATTTAGATAATAATACAATTAAATCTATTCTTGAATATCAAGATCAAGATGATGATAAAGATGATGAAGAAGATGAAGAGGATGAAGAAAAAGATTTGAATAATAAAAATATACCACATAATAATAAAAATAATAATATCAATAATAATAATAATAATAATAATAATAATAATAATAATAATAATAATAATAATTTTAATTTTAATTCTTTATCATCAAATGATATTAATTCTATACCCATTAATTTTAAACCTTCTTCTTCTTCTATTGTTGATTATGATTTATCAGATTGGTCATTAACCCAAATTAAAAGAAGTCTTTCAAATCTTTCAATTCATCAACAACAAAAAAAAGATATTAAACCTATCACAGAATGTTTTGAACCAACTATAAAATTAGATGAATCTCAATCAATTATTCCTCGTAATTCAAGTGAAACTTCATTTAATAATTTCATTGTAGATAAATCATTAAAAGCATTATTAGGTAAAAAAAAAAAAAAATTTTTTTTAATGAAAAATATTATATTATATCTATATATATATTTTATTTAATTAAAGATTTATTATATAAGTATAAAAAAAAAGCAAAATATATATATATATATATAAATATTAATAAATTAAAATCAAAATCATTAATATACTTGGAATATTATAATATTATATATATATATATATATAATTTTCATTTCAATAATTCTATAATTAATATTATTATTTTTATTTTTAGATTATAATCTATATACCCCAACCATGGAATCTTATAATAAAGAATCATATTCTTCTAATGAATCTAATGATAGTATTGTATTAAGTGATATTCAATATGCTATAGATGATGAATTACCTAATAATTCTAATCATCATAAACAAGAACTTTCCCCACTTTCAACTTCAATAATACATAATCCATTAAAAAAAATTAATAATACTGAAGAATTAAAAAAATTATTTATGAAATCAAGATTATCAAGAGTTCGATCACGTTTTGTTGTACCAGTTATTCTTTATAAAAATAAAAATATATGTCGATCAGGAACTTTAAGTTTAGAATCTGAAATACTTCTTAATACCCTTAATTCGAAAACGAAACAAATTATTTATGGAATATCAAGGTAATAATAAAAATATTTATTAATTTATTTGAAAAAAAATTCTTTTTTTTTATTATAATTATAATTATAATAATAATAATAATAATTATAATTATAATAATAATTATAATATATTAATTATAATATATATATATATAGTAATAATCCAGAGGCTGAAACCTCATTCAGAAATAGTATTATACAATATAGACAATATGATATTGAATTATTAAATAAATTAAATATAAAATATATTGGAGATTTAATGGTAGAAACAAAAAAAATTAAATATGGTTTAACAGTTTCTTCATCGGAAAAATGTGAACCTAATAGACAATATCAAAAATCTGGTACTAATTTAATTATTGTTCCATATCCTGGATCAGAATATTTTAAAACTTTTAAATTAAATAATTATTGTGGTAAGATTTTAAATCCTATGGCAAAGCCAAATATATATATATATATATATATAATTTTATGAATTATTAATATAAAATTTCGATAATAATAATATTAATATCGTAATTATATATATAAATTATAATCATCACATAATGGTTTTTAAAATTCAGCAAAAAATTTAAAAATTGATTGGACTTCAAGTTTTATTAATAGTGAATTGAATTTTCCATTATATGATAAAAAATATTTAGATATAGATTGGAATCAATATAAAACTTGGGATCTTAGTAATTTTTTTATTTTATTTTTTTTTATTTTATTCTTTATATTATAATTTTTTTTTTTATTTTTTGTTTTATTATTTTTTGTTCTTATTATAATATTTAGTAAAAAATATATATATGTATATTTATTTATATATAATATATTATAAACTAATTTTTCTCTTTTTAATACATTATTTCTTTATTTTACATATATATATATTAGTAAAATTAACCCAAAATTATATGAAATTATTTATAAATCTTCTTCAACAAAATTCAATGGATATTGGTATAAATCCTGGGTTATTAGTTCATTGTATTTCAGGATGGGATAGAACACCTTTATTTATTTCATTATTAAGATTATCATTATGGGCAGATGGAGAAGTATATCTATATAATTTAATATAATAATATAATATCAAAAAAAAAATTTTTTTTTTTTTTCAAATAATTAATATATATTTTATTAATAATATTTTTTCTTGAATCTTAAAAAAAAAATAAAAATGATTTATTTATTTTTAAATAAAATATTTTTTTTACTAAGATACATACATCATTAAATCCTGAAGAAATTCTTTATTTAACTATAGGCTATGATTGGTTTTCTTTTTGGTATAATAAAATTTTATAAATTTATAATAAAAAATAAAAAACTAAAAAACAAATAAAATATAAAATATAAAATATATATAAAAATATTAATAACCATTAATATATTATTAATATTTTATTATTAATTATTTAATATTTTTATTTATAAATTTTAATTTACCAATAAAAAATATAATAATAATTAAAAAAAAAAAAAAAAGTCATTTATTATCAGATAGGACAACAAAAGGAGAAGCAATTTTTGATTTTTGTTTTTATTTTATATATTTTATTTTAAATCATGAATTTTCAACATCATATTTATCAAATTTTGATATTAATAATAATAATAATAATAATAATAATAATAATAATAGTATAAATAATAATAATAATAATAATAATAATAATAATAATAATAATAATAATAATAATAATATAAATAATGATAATAACATGATTTGTAAATATACCAATAAAAATTATACCTCTAATGAAAATAATGATACCCAAAATCAAACTCAAAACAATATGATTTCAAAACTACCTAATTTTAATATTCAAAAAACTATAAAATCACCTTTTTCATTTTCACTTTTAACTACAAATACATTTAAAAATGATGAAACCATAAATGACACTTCTGAATTAACATTACAAAAAGGATATAATAGTAGTTGGACTTATATTTCATCATCATCATTAAATTCCTCTCCACCATTACCTCCTTCAATTCCTCCTCCTATGGATTTTAAACCATCCATTACCCATGAAAATGATATTAATAATAATATGAATATTGAAGATAATGATGATGATGATGATGATGATGATGATGATGATGATGATGATCCTATAGATATTGATAATGAAAAAATTAATGATAATAATGATGATAATCATAATGATAATGATAATGAAGATGATGATGACCAAACATCTAAATTTTCTGATAATATATCCTATGTACCTATATCAAATTCCTTTATATTAAGTGATTTTGAAGAAAATTCTCTTAATTTAAATTCATCCAAAAATAATCCATCCATGTCCATTTATTCTATTAGTAATACCAATAGTAATATTGATGATTATTCCTTTATTGATAATTTTTCAATAAAATCTTCTATTTCAAATAAACTTAATGATTTTAATAAACAATCCTTTTCAACTTCTGTAAAAAGTAAATCTTTAATTAATTATTCTATAAATAATAATAATAATAATAATAATAATGATAATAATGATAATAATAATAATAAGGATAATAATGATATTAATGTTGATAATGATAATGATAATAATGATAATAATGATAATAATAATAATGATAATAAAGACGCTTCAAATAGAATAAATACTACAAAAGATATTTCTAATAATCATCTTAATCCTAATTATAATCATAATCATCATAGTCATAATAATCATCATAATGATAATCAAAACCAAAGTAATAAAAAAGAAGAAGATTCAAAATTGTCATCATCAATAAAGAAAAGAAAAACATCAAATATAAATATAAATATAAATCAAAATATAAATAAAAAAGATAATAATGAAGATTTAATAACTATAACAAAACAAAAATATGAATCAGAAAATTATAATGATAAAGATAAAGATAAAGAATTAATTTTTCCAATGACATTTGATTCTACTAAAAAGAAAGTTTTACCATATCCATTAAATATGGAATCCGTTCCTGAAAATTTAGAAAATAATGATATTACTAATCAGAATAATTATAATAATAATAATAACAATAACAATAATAATTATAATAATAATAACAATAATAATAATAATAATAATAATAATAATAACAATTATAGTAATTCTTTACCTAGTCCTTTAATTTTTTCATTAGATATGACACTATTAGATTCCAAAAATAATAATATCAAGTCAATACCTATTGAAAATAAACAATTTTTTTCATTACCTAATAATAATATTTATATTCATTCATATTATCCTCATTATAATTCATCACAATATCCATATCCATATAGTCATTCAAATGAATATTCTATTTCATCAGGTAGTAAAAATTATTTTTATTCACCTTCTCCAAAAAATGATAAGAAAAAAATTTCAATGATTAATAATACTATCTATGAAGAAGATAAAAAAATGGATCAAAACATAAATTTAAATCAAATTTCTTCTATTTTTAATTCTTCTTCTTATTCTAATCATCATCCTCCATCTTCTTCTTTTTCACCTTCTTCTTTTTCACCTACTTCCTCATTACCTTCTCTTTATCCTTCAAATTCTAATCCAAATAATGAAACTTCAATATCTGCACCCACTATATCCTATTTTAATACCCAAAATAGTTTTTCTTCTTCTTCCTCATCTTCTAATTCAACTTTTTCAAATTCTTATCATCAATATAGGAAAAGAAGAAATTCACAAACAAATATGGATATTTTACGTTTTAGAAATCATATGAGTTATAATTCTCGATTAACTGAAAGAAATTATTTTAATACAAATCCATCAACTCATTATAGTTTAAAAAGTTATTATGAAGGAAGAAAATATACACATAATAATAATAATAATAATAATAATAATAATAATAATAATAATCAATATTCTCCTTCTAATTCAAATTTAAATTCTATGGAAATTAATAGTCAATTTGATACAAAATTATCATCAAGGATCATAAAATCTAATAATAATAATAATAATAATAATAATAATAATAATAATAAAAGTAATAGTCCTCATAGTAAAAATCATAAATCATTAAATAAAAAATTTAATAATAGATTTATAAATAAAGAAATAAATAATATAAAAGGATTAATTAAAAAGAAAAATAATAACAAATTAAAAATAAAAAAATATACTTTAATTTTCTTAAAAAATTCATTCATTCAAGAAGGTGATAACAAAGAAAGGAAAAATTACTATCTATCTACTAAAACAAAAAAATTAAATCCTAATAATTATTATTATAAAAAATTGAGATCATCAAAAAATTATTTAACTCTATATGATTTAAAACTACATTTAAAATTAATAGAAATAATAAAATCTTTTATTAATAAATTCAATAATAAAACTTTATTAAATAGTACTATAACTAATTTTAATAGAATAATGATTTTAGAAGAATATAATTTTAATAAAAAAATTAAATATTATCAACATAAATTGTTTAACAAAGATATTAAAGAAAATATAGAAGAAATTGAAGAAAATGAAAAAGTTAATAATAATAAAATAGAAAACCAAAAAAATGAAAAAGATAAAATGACTGTTATAAAAAGTTCTAATAAACTTATTAATAAGAATAAAGAGGATGAAATTGACCTAAATAATATAAATACTAATAATAACAATAATAATAACAACAATAACAATAATAATAATAATAATAATAATAATAATAATAATAATAATAATAATAATAATGTAAAAAATGTATCATATCAAAAAAGTTTTGAATTTATTTCATCAAATCCTATACCCTCATCATCTACCACTTATAATAATAATAAAACCAATATTATACAATTATGGAATTGTTCTTGTTGTTCTGATTCTTCTATAAATTATAATAAAAAGGAAGCCCTTTATTATTATAGAATTATATATAAATTAGGTAATAATATGAATGATCAACAATGTCTACCATCCTATCTTTTTAAATCTATTCAAAATGAATATGACAATAATAATAGTAATAATAATAAAAATGATAATTTACAAAAAGAAAAAATTATTAATGATGATCCTTTTTATTTAAAACAAAAATTAAGAGAATATCGTTTAAAAGCAGTACGACAATTATTTTATGAAGCAAGAATATGGGCATTAAATCATCAAAATAATAAAAATTTCCAAAAAGAAACAAGATGGTAAATATTTTATTTTTTATAAATATAATATATATATATATATATTAATAATAATTAAAATACTAATGTTAATAAATATATATAATTTAATATAATTTAATATATAATAATTAGGATTCCAGATATTTTCAATTACAAAAGAAATTAATAAATATAATAATAGAATGTACTTTTATTTTTAATTAATATATATATAATAAAAAAAAATAATGAATAATACAAAACATTTTTCTTTTTTTTTTTTTTATTTTTTGTAAATGTGTTAATGTGTAAATGGAATTCATTCTATAGCATTTTCTACTAAAACATTCAAAAAATTAATGTGTTAAATAAAGAAATATTTGTTTCTTTTTTATAAATAAAAATAAATTAATATGACAAAATCAAAATCATATACTTTGTCATATTAATTTATTTTTCCATCTTATTTTTTGATTATCATTAAAAACAAACTTTAAATATTAAAAAAAAAAAATTTTTTTTTTATTCATTAATTGTTAATTATTCCTCTTATATATTAAAATTTAATATTAATTTTTTTTAAAATAAAATTACATAAAATTACATATAATAATTTTATATATTTATATATTTATTATTTAATATAGATATATAATAATATATATATATATTATTTATTTATTTATTTATTTATTTATTTATTTATTTATTTATTTATTTATTTATTTATTTATTTAGTTAGTTAGTTAGTTAATTATTTAGTTATTTATTTATTTATTTATTTAATTTATTTATTTATTTAATTTATTTAATTTATTTAATTTATTTATTTATTTTTTTATGTATTTTTTTATGTATTTATTTGTTTATTTATTTATTTATTTATTTATTTATTTATTTATTTAGTTAGTTAGTTAGTTAGTTATTTATTTAATTTATTTATTTATTTTTTTATGTATTTTTTTATGTATTTATTTGTTTATTTATTTATTTATTTATTTATTTATTTATTTATTTATTTATTTATTTATTTATTTATTATAGATTAGTTTATTATATAGTAATATTTATTAATATATATATGAATGTATTTATAGTATATTTATGAGTATATTAATATTTATAATAATTATTTTTTAATTGATTAAACTTTTTTTTTTTAATAAATTTAAGCACATTTCACTTATTTCAAAATTAATATTTTTAAAGATGTTGGAGGGTTTCGATTGGATTATACAATACACATTATAATTATTATAATTATTACAATTATGATTATTTTATTATGACACACACATTATTCATACACATTATTCATACACTCAATTTTTTCTCACACTTTCACACCCTTTCACACACCCTTTCACACTTTTATTATTTACTATCTTGTTCCTTTTTGGAAATTATTATTATTTTGATGATTTAACATTTTTATAATAAATAAATATTATTCAACTATTTTCTTTTTTTTATATGAATTTTTATTTTCAATAATTAGATATATCATATAATCACAATATAAAAAAATAATTATATGATATATTCATCATTATGTATAATAAAAATATATTTAAATTTAAAAGAAAAAAAAATATTCATAATAAAAATAAAAAATTTGATTAAAAATTTGATTTAATGAGTAAATTAATCTTATAATTTTATAATATTATCTATTTTTAAATATTTCTATACTAGTTAGATTGTTAATAATTAATTATAACTAAGTAATAAATACAAAAAAGAGATAGTTTAAAAACGTTTTATTTTTTATTATTCATAATATTCGGTGTAGTTGCTAATTATGTAATAAAATAAAATAAAAAAAAAAGAACTATAAATAAAGTTTAATAAATAATATTTATTAATATAAAACCATAAATATAAAATATAAAATATAAAATATTATTAATATAAAATATAAAATATATTAAAAAATACCTCCAACTATTAAAAAATAAAAAAAAGTTATTTTTTTTTACATGAATAAAAACCTTAAAAAATGATATTCAAAAAAAAAACTTTAATAATTATAAAAATATAAAATTGATATTAAACTTTAATTATTAATATTTATTTTTCATTATTAACATTAATTTAATATTGATATTGATATAAAATTTTAATTAAAATTTATAATCTATTTACATTTTTACAATTTTACAATCTTTACAACTTTTATAACTTTTACAATTTTTCAATCTTTACAACTTTTATAACTTTTACAATCTTTACAACATTAACAACTCTTATAACTTTTACAACATTTACAACTTTTATAACTTTTACAACATTAACAACTTTTATATTTTTTATATTAAGATTAGTATTACACAATTAAAACTAAATAAAAAAATATCACATCATCACATCATCATATTTAATCATTTAATATAATGCTATCACACATCAACAGATGATAATTTATAGTAACAATTAATCGTATATGACAAGAAATGACAACACAAATTATAAATAATATAAATAATACTATTATTTTTAAAAAAATAACAATATTATAATTATTATAATTATTATAATTGTAATATTAAATTTATGATTATTATAATTATGATTTCTATTAATAATTAAGTAATTATTATTTTTAACTATTGAATAACCAAATATATTTAATTTATTATATTATATATAAACACTTAAAAAGCTTATAAATGTTTATATGATATATTTTGAATTATAATTTTTATATATTAAAATTATAAAAAAAAAAAAAAAGTTTTTTTTATTAATTAATTAATTAACGGATGTACTTCGTAACTTCATACTATAATTAATAATTTCCTTTTTTTTATTATATTAAATATCAAATGAAGTAGAAAAAGAAGAAGAAAAAAGAAAGTCTTTTTTAAAAGTTATGATATTTTACACATTAATAATTAGAAAATATCACATCATATTTCATTAAATATTACAATTATTATTCAAAATTATATAAAATTATTTGTTAACAATAAACATAAACTTTTATAAACATATTATTATTATTTTATTTTATATATTACGTATTATATATATATATATAAAATAAAATATAATACTATCATAACCTACTAATAATCTTTTATGTTTTTCTTATTTTTTTATTTTTAATCTTAAAATTTATTAATTATAAAAAATATTCTTTAAAAAAAAAAAAAAAGAATATTTTTTAAAAGATTATAAAAGAGATAAAAATAAAGATAAAAATAAAAATAAAATTGTTACATTTCCTTATGATTTTTTTATTATTTTATTTTAATTTCTTTTCAAATGATTTTGATGATATAACTTTTAATAAAAAGATTTTATTTAAAAAAAAAAGTTTATAATAAATTAAAAATTATTTATTTATTTATTTACTTATTATAATTAATTTATTAAAATATTATTTATTCATACACTTATTAATATTTTTTTAATATTTATAGTTTTAGATAAATTAAAAAACCCAGTTTTAAGTAATTTACATATCGTAAAAAACTTTATTTTTATTGGTTAAAAGATGAATTTATGTAATACAAATAAGTTGTTGCTTTATATATATTATTTAATTAAAATAAATATAATACAATATATTATATTTAATATAATTAATTTATTTTAATATATTTAAATAGATTTTAATATGTATTTAATTTAATTTTTTTACCATTAAATAAAAATGATTTAATGTTATTTCAAAATAAAAAAGAATAATACTATTAATATATTACTATTATTGTGTAATTTGTTTAACAATTAAAATAAATTGAATATTAATATATGAATCATATGAATTAGAATATATTGTTTATATAATATAATATAATATAAATATATTAAAAAAATAAGATCATGTATATTATACAAAGAAAGAAATATATTAAAATTTAATATAAATTAATATTTTATTAATACAAATATATATATTTATTTATAATAGTAAAATTAATATATTTATTGAAAAATTAATAATCATAACCATAATAATACTATAATTATAATAAATAAATAAATTAATAAATAAATAAATAAATTAATAAATAAATTTATAAATAAATAATAAAATAAATAAATAAGTGAATAATTATATAAAATAGAAAATTATATTAATAGTTTATTTGGTTAATAAATGAATAAATGAATAATAAATAAATGAATAAATAAATAAAATTAAAATAAATAAAAGTAAAATAAAATAAAATAAAATAAAAACCATGAAAAAAATAAAATAAACCTAATTTTTTATAGGATAAAAATATAAATATATAAAAAATAAACCCACCACTCAACAATGACATACTAATTATAATAACAAATAAATTAAAAGTAGACTAAACAAAAAATTAATTAAAGTCATCATCCGCAAAAAAAAAAAAAAAAAAAAAAAAAAAATTCAGTTTAAAATAGAATATCAAAAATAGTTTTACAAATAAATGAATTTATGTAATTTGTGGTAAATAAAATAAAATAAAATTAAATGTAAATAAAAAGTAAAATATTTAATAATCAAGTGTATTTTTATAAGAAAAAAATAAAATTAAATTATTTATAATTATATAATTAAATGAAAATGAAAATTTTAAAAATAAACATATGTTTTAAATTCTTATAATAATTATAATTTAATACCAATTTTTGTAAAATAGAAATAGAAAAAAAACAAAAAATAATAAATAAATAAATAAAAAATAACCTCCTAAGTATTATTATTATTATTATTTAATAATAGTTAAATTTGATAAATCATTTACAATGTTTACAATGTATGGAAATCTTTTGATTATTTTTTTTTATATATATTTTAATTTATAAATGATTTTTAATAATAATAAATTAATTATTAATATTAATATATTAAAATAGATAAATAGTTATATTTATTATATTTATTATATTTATTATAAACTATTCTAATTATTAAATCTAATATAATAATAAAAAAAGTAAATGAATAAATAAATAATCTATAAATAATGAATAATAAAAATAAAAATAAAATAAACGAATAAATAATAACAATCAAATAAATAATTATATTA
Source organism: Anaeromyces robustus (assembly GCA_002104895.1). Classification (NCBI taxonomy): domain Eukaryota; kingdom Fungi; phylum Neocallimastigomycota; class Neocallimastigomycetes; order Neocallimastigales; family Neocallimastigaceae; genus Anaeromyces; species Anaeromyces robustus. The sequence goes on along the minus strand of MCFG01000046.1, from coordinate 67,442 downwards.
TATATATTATATAACATTATATTATATTATTATTTTTTTTATTATTGTTAAAAATATTAATTATTAATTATTATAAATATTATAAATATTATAAAAAATTTTTTTTTTTTTTTTTGGACTATAAATATTAAATAAAAGAACTTTTACTTTTTTTTTCTTCTTTTTTTTTTTTAGTTTTAAAAAAAAATTTTCTATTTCTTTTATTTATTTTTATTTTAATATTTTAATTTAAAAAAAAAAAAAAAATAAAAAAAAAAAAAATAAATAAAAAAAAAATATAAAACATAAAATATAGAAAGAAAGTAAAAAAGAAAAATTTTTTTTAAACATGTAAGTAAAAAAAAAATTTTTTTATATATATAAACAATATTAAAATAATAAAAATATTTTATTGAAAAAATATATATATATTTATATATTAATTATTTTTTTTTTTTTTTTTATCTTTATTTATTGATTAAATTATTTATTATTAATTGAAAAATAAAATAACAGCAAAGCAATAAATTATTAAAAATATATAATACGTTTTACAATAATAATTATAATAATAATAAAATTCAACTATTTTTAAATATTAGATATATTTAATTTTTATTATTGTTATAATTATTATCCAGTTTTCAATAATCTTAATTTATTTTTAGAAAAAATAAATATAAAATAGAATTTAATAATTTAAATTAAAATCAAAAAAAACAAAATAAAAATATTTTTTTTTTAAATTAAATAAATAATAATAAATTAAAATATAAATAAATAAATAAGTAAAAATATTCAAAATGAAGTGTATAAATAAATTATTCTACTTAGCTTTAATCTTTGCATTAGCAAGTAAGTAAAAAAATAAAAAAATAAAAATAAAATAAAAAATATAAATATTTATTTTTTATTTTAATATAGATTAAATTCTTAAGTGATAAAATATTAAAAATATTAAATAAACTAAATTTAAATTTTTAATTTTATATTATTTTATTTAATTTTGTTTTATTTTATGTTATTATTTAATTTAAAGTTTCTTCTATACATGCTGTTCCAAAAGAAACCGAAGAATCAAGAAAATTAAAGGCTGAAAGTGCTGATAGACACATTCGTTTCATCAGTCCAGCCGAATTTAGTGTTCATATAAACAAAGGTCTTTGGATTATTATGTTCGGTGCTAACTGGTGTAAGTATACTCAAAGACTTACTCCAAAATGGTTAGGTCTTCAAACTAGAATTCGTGCTGAAAATCTTGCTAAGGATATAAACATTGCTAAGGTTGAATGTAATAAAGATAATAATATGGATTTCTGTACTAGTCAAGGTGTTGATGGTTTCCCAACTATCTATGTCTATGAAAATGGTAAGAAATACGAAGAATATCTTGGTAACCATGAAGTTAATGAAATGTTTACTTATGTTCAAGAACAAGTTGCTCGTTTCAAGTCTGAAGAAGTTGTTGAAGAAGTTGTCACTGTTTATGTTGAAGAAGTTGTTTATGCTCAAGAAGCTGAAGATAATAAACCAAGAAAGAGTAGTAAGGATGAAGCTCAAGAACACCAAGAAGAAGAAAAACCAAAACCAAAACCACAAGCTAAACAAATTCCACATCAAAGAAAACAAGAAGATAAAAATAAACAGCAAAAGCCAAGAGTTAAGGACAATAATAATCACAGAAAGAGAGAAAGAGACAACGACAACAAAGTTAAAACTAAGCAACCACCAAAGGCTGCTCCTCCAAAGTACGCTCCACCAAAATATGCTCCACCAAAGTATGATCAAAAAATGCCACCAAAGTATGGCCAAAACTTCCCACCAAAGAACTACCAAAGACCACCATATCCACCAAAGCGTCCAAATGTTGTTGTTAAGGTAAATAAAATATAAATAATATAATATAATATATATATAATAATTATTAAAATAAAATAAAATAAAATAAAATAAAATAAAATATTAAGTAAATGAATAAATAAATAAAATAATAAAATTAATATTTATATATATATATAATATATTTAATTTAAATATTAAATCAATATTTTATTTTTTTTTTTCTATAGGCTACTAAGAAAGTCTTCGGTTTAGTTGAATCTTTAATTACTTTAGCTATTATCTTAGTTGTTATCTATATTATTGTTCGTTTCAGAGCTATTAAGAGCCATTCCTCATACTCTAAATCTAAAATCCCATTATATCGTGATTTAACACAAGAAGTAAGTTTTTTTTTTTTTATTTTTCTTTTTACTTTTATTTTTTAATCATATATATATGAAGAATTCTTAACGTATAATTAATAAAATATTAATTTTTTTATTTTATCTTTTTATTATTATTATTATTATTATTACTATTATTTTAGGAAAAATTCATGTTACACTACAGTTAAATGAATTTAATTTAATTTTATTTTTTTTTATTACTTTATTTTTATTATTCGTCTAATAATAAATATAAATTTTTAATTAGTTTTTAAAAATCAAAAAAAAAAAAAAAAAAAAAAAAAAAAAGTTAAAAAAAATATGAACAGGAAAACAAAAATAAATAAATAAATCGAAAAGAAAACAAAATAAAAACAAAAAAAAACAACCAAAATTAAAAAACTTTAAAAAAAAAAAAACAACGAAAAAAAAAAAAAAAAAGAAAACAACGAAAAAAAAAAAAAAAAAGAAATAAGATAAAAAAAAAAAAAAAAGACTTTAATATAATATGTTTTATAATATATTAAATATTTTTAATATTATTAAAATTATTAAATTATTGTTTATTGAACTTAATAAAATTATATATTTTTAATAATTAAATATATATTATAAAAAATTAGTGTTTTTTTTTTTTTTTTATTTTATTTTATTTTATTTATTTTTTATTTTTATTTTTTAATCATATATATAAAAAATGTGTTTTTTATATATTTATTTATTTATTATTTTATTTTTATTTTTAATAATATATAGTGTTTTTTTTTTTTTTTTTCTTTTTTTGATTGTGAGAGTTGAAATGAATATACGAGTTTTTAATAATTATTTAAATATATATTAATTATATAGAATATATGTGTATATTTTTTTATCTTTTTCTTTTCTTTTATTAAGTATTAGAATTAAAATGAATATATGGATTGTATGGTATTATAAGTAAATATATAAAATGAATAATATGGATTGTATGTATAATTTTTCTTGATTTGAAAAAAAGCCCTATGATTCTATTTCTATCTACAATATTTTATTTTAACAATGTAATAAGTTCTCTTCAATTTTATCCTGTTTTATTTTTCTTTGCTAAATAAAACATATATAAATAAATAAATAAATAAAAATAAATAAATAGAATATGAAGTTTAATTAATATCATTTGTTCTTTTTAATTTTTTATTTTTTTTTTAATTTAATAATCTTGTGAAACGGGAGAAGTGCATTTCGGAATCGTGCATTTCGGAATCGTACATTATTGTATGTGGCTTGATGATAAAATATTTTATAGCCACATTTATCAAAAATAAATAAATAAATATATAAATAACTAAATAAAATCAAAATAATATTTTATTAATAATTTTTTAAATAATATTTTGTTAAAAATTGTATATAAAAAAGGACTTGTTCTGTTATCATTAAATAAATAAAACTATTATATTTTAAAAATAATTATTTACATAAATATAATACTAATAATTGGAATTATTATAAGAATATAGAGCATATAACAAATAATGCTTCAGAATATTTTAATAATTACTTAAATAATTTATTTCCAAAAAAATCTTCATTTTTTAAATTAATTTATATATTAAAAAAAGAAGAATCCTTTTCCTACAATGATTACGAAATGAGAATTAATGGAATCTGGAGAAAAAAACAAAAAATAATTAAAAAACTGATGAAATAAAAAATATAATTGAAAATTATAAGTATATGGAAAAAGATTATATTTATAATGGATATGATAGAAAAGATATTGTTGAATTATGGTATAATTGCTTAATTGATTTAAATAATAAAAAATACTAATTTTTTATTATAAATTAGTATTTTTCTAACCTTTTTAAATTATATGTTATGCTTAATTATTGTTCTTGTAACAATATAAGGAAATAAAATTACTTTAAGATTTTTTTTAGCTAGTTTTTAGCTAAATTATATCTAAAACTGATCTATTTAACTATAATTAAAATATAATTAATATCAATATCAAAATTTTTAATATAAATATATTATTATTAATATCAATATCAAATTTTTTAGTATAAAAATATTATCAATATCAATGTCAATCTTATTTTGTAAAAATAATAATATCAATTATGTTTAAAAAATCATTAAATAAATATTTTTTTATTTTTTTATTATTTTATTAAAATTTTAGTTATTATTATTACAATTTAATAATAAAATAAATTAAAATATTGTATATAAATGAAAAATATTATAAAATATTAAATAAAATAAAAGACTTTGAAAAAATATGATTTTTGTTTGTTTGTAAAAGTTAATGAATAACTTGAATCTTTCTTTTTTAAATTTTTTTGTATTCTTTTGTATTTTTTTTTTTCAATTCTTTGATTTTATTATAATTATTTTTATTTCATTTTATTTCATTTTTTAATTTGTAATTATTAATTATAATTTTTAATTATTATTTATTTATTTATTCATTTATTTAATATATAAAATTTCATGCGCCACAGATTCCGAAATGCACAATTCCGAAATGCACCACATTCTTGTGAAACAAATAAAAGAATTATATACAATTTTTCAATATATATAATATATATTATTATAATAAATAATAATATATATTATTTTTTTTTTCTTTTGATTATAATTATAATAATATATATTATAATATATATTATTATAATTATAATAATATATAATATATATTATTATAATTATTTGTATTTTATTAGAATAATCAAAAGAAAAAAAAAATTATTTTAAAAAAGTTTTTTTAAAATTATTTAGAAATATATAAAGCAATTTTTCCTCTTTTTTTTTATTAATTCTTTGAAAAAAAAAAAAAAAAAAAAAACACATTTTTATATTATATTAACAAAATAAATAAATAAATAAATAAAAACAAAATTTGATTAATAAAAAATTAAGAATAAAAATATTTAAAATAATATGGATTCAAAACAATTAATTGATATTCAAACACATGAGGTTGATTTAACTCTTAATAATTCAACACCAGAAAACGATATAAATAAAAATATTACAAAACCTAAAACAAAGAAGAGTAAAGTTAAAAAAATATTATTCCGCATTTTTAGTACTATTGGTGTCCTTATATTACTCTATATTATATTAAATGTTATTTGTATGTTATATGAAAAACATAAAATAAAATCATATAATTATGGTACTACCTTAAATGTAAACGGTCATAAAATGAATATTAAAACTGTAGGAGAATCCAATAAACCTACTATTGTATTCTTAACAGGTTATATTGTTCCTTCTCCTGTTATTTATTATAAACCATTAACCGAATTACTTTCAAAAACCTATAAAGTAATTACCATAGAGCCTTTCGGTTATGGTTTGTCTGATACTGTCGATGATGTAAGAACTATAGAAAAAATTGTCCCTGAATTACATAGTTGTATTGAACAACTTAATTTAACGAACTATTATTTAATGGCTCACTCTTTAGGAGGAATATATTCACTTTACTATGCTAACCAATATCCTAATGAAGTTATTGGAGTCATTGGATTTGATACTACCGTTCCAAAAATTAATGGTAATGATGAAAAGATGAGAAATTCCTTGATTAATGCATCAAAAAAATATTATTGGTTTAATTTCTTTGGCTTAAACCGAATGATGTCCATATTTAATAAATCAAATATAATTGTCCCACTCCCTGTTAAAGTTTATAACTATTCCGATGAAGATATTAGTATATTTAGAAATCTAGAACTTGCTAAAGGATCTAATAAAAATATTATGGATGAAGCTGTACAGAGTGTTCATGGTTTAGATATAATTGACAATATGAAATATCCAAAAAATATGACACTTATTCATTTTGATAGTAGTAAATATACTAAAAGTATTCCTAATTATGAACAACTTCATATAGATGTTGGTTCTGAATCTATTTCTAATGAAGTCATTGTATTAAAAGGAAGTCATGGTGAATTCCTTTTTAAACATAATGATGTAATTGTTTCAAAATTAAATGACTTTATCAAAAAATGAAGGAAAAAAAAAAAAAAAAGAAAAAAAAAAGAAAAAAAAAAGAAATTAAATTCATTCAAATATAATATAATTCTTTAAAAAATTATTAATATCAATAATATCATATATTATCATAAATATAAACTTATACATTATTTTATAATATCTACACTATAACACTATTTTTATTTGCCTTTTTTTTTTTTTTTTTTTTTTATAAAAAATATCATTATGATTTATATGATATATATTTTTTTAAAAAAAAAAAAAAAAGGAAAAGAAAGTAATCTTATCTTATTATACGTTTTAAAATATAATTCTCTTTTTTTTAAAAAAAAAAATAAAGAATGAGAATTATATTTTATAATAATAATAATATAAAGTTTTAATATATTTAAATAAATGAAATAAATAAAAAATATAATAATAATAATAATAATAATAATAATAATAATAATAATAATAATAATAATAATAATAATAATAATAATAATAATATAAAATAATATATAACATAAAATAACATAGAATAGAATAAATAAAATAATATATAACATAAAATAACATGGAATAGAATATATAATAATATTAATATAAAATAATAAAAATAATATTATATATAAAAAAAAATAATATAATAAAAAGTAACAATAAATTCTTTTATATCCATATACAATTGTACTTTAGTTTTTATTTTATAAAAAATATAAATTTCATTTTTAAATTTAAAAGATTTATCTATTATAATTTATATCATTTTATTTCAAATAATTTTTTATTGTGTAAAATATAAATAAAACATGACTTTTTTTTCTTTTTTTTTTTTTATTTTGCGATTTTCTTGTCTTTCTGTATATACATTTTCTCTATGCCCTAAATTTTACTAAAGATATAAAAATTTTGTTAAGATGGAAGCACATAAACTATGAACATCCATATATTGAATTTCAAAAAGACTAATGGTAGAAGATGGGACATGTTAAACTATGTCACTAAAAAAAAAAAAAAAAAGGAGTCTTATGGTTCTATGTTCCATCTGAGAATTTTTAATAAACACTTTAAGAAATTTATTATTAATAAAAAATAAAAAAAAAAAAAAAAAAAAAAAAAAAAAAAAAAAAAAAAGATTACAATTTAGATAAATTTCACAGTAGTACAACGCATTATCTTACTAAAACTACTGGAATTGCTGGATTAAACAAATTAATATCTATACCTGCTAGTAAATACTTTTTTTTTTCAATCACTAGAGGTGACCGTACTTTATCATATCTATACATGTTATTAATAATACTAGTTCTAGCTAAATATGTAAATATGAAATTGTCAATCATAATACTAATACTCTTTATTATAACACAAATATTTCTTTAGATCAATAATACAAGTGATTTCCATTAAAAACTTGAAATTATAAACATAAAAAAAAAAATTAAATTTGTTTACCTTCAATTTTTATATTTTTTTTTTCATGTTTATAATTTCAAGGTAACCAATTTTACTATATTAAATAAAAATTATCAAAATTCTTAATTTTTTTTTTCTTTTTTTTTTTTTTTTATTTATTTAATAATAGCGATATATATAAAATTTTGGTTTTTCTAGAATAGATTCTTTATGCCAAAAGAAAAATCTATAACCTTCATATCCATTAATCATTACATATTTTGATAGAGTTGGATAAGTTAATGCATAAAAACCAATCGGATAAAAAATATATTTCCAATATCTACCACATAATATTATACTTTCTTTTAAACTATATCTCCAATGAGAATGTATTCTTTTAATTAAACTATTATTTTTAAATAAATAACTTGTAATCACTATATTTTTATTATCTATAATAACTGATGGTAATAATGGTTCATTTAAAAGTTCATTATAATCCCTACTACTACTACTACTATTATTATTATTATTATTATTATAGTCATTTGAAAAATGATTAGAATTTATAAAAAAAAATTCATCATAATTAATTGAATTAAGAATATCATTATTATTTATTTCATTAGTGGTTTTATTTTTATCATTATTATTATATACCGATAGTTCCTCAAGTTCTGAAATACTCTTTAATAGTTTTGATTTATATAAATCATAATTATATGATAATGATTTCAATTTACTTTGATTTTTAGATTTATTCTTTTTATTTTTAATATTTATATTATTTTTATTATTATTATAACTTTTCTTCTTTTTATCAAAAGAGTTAATATTATATTTAATTTTATATTCTTTTTTCATTCCATTATAATATCCATAAATTATTTTATTTAATAATTTATAAGTTCTTATAGTATCAATTATTGGCCATAAAATACATTGACATATTAAACAATTTAAGGTATTGATACAAATTGTAAGAATTACTAATCCACTATAAATACCCATCACTATTACATATAGTATAGCGGCTAATACTATGCTAATCGGTGTTACTATAATATAATATATTATAATAAGATATTTTTTTGAAAATGGATTGAATGATAAAATTAAAAATAAACCATAAAATGCCATAACTGTAATTAATATTATAGCAAGTAAATTGATAAATAAATTATATATAATTGATAATGGGAAAAATAATATTACAATTAAATTCATATAGAGACATAAAAAAATATATGAAAATAATCCATGAAGGAAATTAATTAATTGATAAATTTTTCTTTTACAAAAGAGTTTGATAATAAAAATATTAAAATCCTTTTTCTTTATTTTTTCTTTATTTATATTATTACTATTATTAATATTATTGTTATTGTTATTGTTGTTGTTATTATTATTTGAAATTTTGTTTTTATTAATTTTATTTTTAATTTTTTTATCATTTTCTGGTAATATATCATCATTAGAATTTATTTCATTTGTTATTTCATTTACTTCATTTGTATTTATATTATCATCATCATCTGAACTTATATCAATTGTAACTTCTTTTCTTATATTATCAATACTATCATCTTCATCCTATATATATTAATATAATATAATATAATATAAAATTTTATCGTATATTAATAAATATTTAATTACATTATTAAAAAAATAAAAATAAAAATTAAAAGATATGTGTATATTACATTCTTATATTTCAAATCATAAAAGTTTATAAAACGTATGCAACAATTTTTTAAATGAAATGCATTATACATCTGTAAAATATATATATTTACATTAATAATTTTCTAATATAAACTTATCATTAAATATTTAAGAAAAACAATTTATATATGATATATTTATATAATATTTACTTTTGAATAATATAAAATTTCAAATACTGTATTTTTATTGATAAAATTTTTCAATTGATATTCACAATAGTTAAATATATTTTGAAATAAAAATCTAGATGAAACTATTAATAAACTAATCCAATCATACATATTATATAGATGTTGATTTGGTAAATAATGTTTATAACAATAAAATAATATTTGATAAATGGAAATAAAATCTACATTATGTAATATAATTTCTTTGGTATGTTTTTCTAAGAAAAATGATGAATCAGATAAAATAAATTCTTTAAAATATTCACTATGTTTTATTAATATATTTTTATGTATATAAAACTTTATATTATTAGTTTCTTCATCTAACATATATTCAATATTTGATTCTTTTATAATAATATTATTTTTTTAATATATTTAGATATTTGTTAAAAAAATAATAATTTTTTTTTTTGTTTCACATTATACATTTTACATATAAATATAAATATATATATATAAAATAAAGTATATATATATTAATATGTTATTTAATATTATAATAAAAAAAAAGAATTCTTTTTAAAACATTATTTTTTAATTAATTTTATTTTATACCTTTATTTATATTACATTTACTTCTTAATTTTGTAATTAAGTCATAATTACTTTCATTTTCCTTAATACTCGGTATTATAATTGTAAAATCTTTTGTTTTTTCATTGAATATAAATTCAGTAATGTTATATGATTTATATGATTTTGTTTCAATGTCACAATTTTGACTATTATCATTATTATTAACAATATCATTATTATTAATATTATTATCATTGTTGAAATTATTATTGTCATTACTATAATCGCTTTCATTATAATTATTGTCATTATCATTATTGTAGTCATTTTCATTTCTATTATCAATATCATAACCACCATCATCATTATTATTATTATTATTATTTATATTTTTATTATTATTATTTTTAACACCAACATTAACATTCTCATTCTTATTTTCATTTTCATTTTCATTTTCATTTTCATTTTTATTTTCATTTTCATTATCATTTTCAATTTCATTTCTATTTTCATCCTTATTTTCATTTTCATTATTATTTTCAATTTCATTTGCATTTTCATTCTTATTTTCATTTTCATTTGTATTTTCATTTTCATTATCATTTTCAACTTCATTTGCATTTTCAACTTCATTTGCATTTTCATTCTTATTTTTATTTTCATTCTTATTTTCATTTTCATTTGTATTTTCATTTTCATTATCATTTTCAACTTCATTTGCATTTTCATTCTTATTTTTATTTTCATTCTTATTTTTATTTTCATTATTAATATTAACATTATTATTGTTGTTGTTGTTGTTATTATTATTATTATTATTAGAATTAATAAAATTAATGTAATTTTTAATATCATTATCATAATCTTTTGTAGGTTTTGTCCATTCTTCACTTTCATTAATATCAAATTCGGGTATTAAAGTACAATAAAAATCAAAAAATTTATAAATATCTATGGTTACATCGGAACCACCATATTCCCGTATAAATGAAGATAATAAAATAGTTTCTTCATTTTTGAAATTTCCATTAGATTTATAATTACCTTTTTTTTATTATTATTATTTTAAAAAAATTGTGTTTGTATATGTAATAAATTAATATATTATATTATTAATATTACAATAAAATTTAAAAATAATAAAATGAAATAAAATAATAATAATAATAATAAAAGAATATTGCAACTAATAATATATATGTCAATATTCTATATATATATTTAACCTTTAACAACAGCTTTTAAAATAAAACCATTTTGATTATGTGCTGAATTTGATAAATTAATTTTATTAAGATGAACATGAACTGGCGCATTAATCAATGTATTATTCATTTGATTATATATATTATTGGTATAATCAGGATTTTCAGGTATCTTTTGCCATAAATAAGAATTATTGATATTTTCATCAAAATTTACTACTGGTATTCCATAAAAATTAATATCATCATTAATTGATTCCATACTAATTAAACTTTCTCCTAAATTTTTTAAACCAAGTGTTTCAAAAGCATGAGTATTCAAAACTGACAATGAACCTAAAAATTCTACATTTACTTTATATAATTTATAATCTTTTGATTTTTTTATATTATTATTATCATTATTATTATTACTATTATTATTACTGTTGTTATTATTATTTGTCGCATCATCATCATCATCATCATCATTATTATTATTATTATTATTATTATTATTATTATTATTATTATTATTATTTGTAACATCATCATCATCATCATCATCATTATTATTATTAACTTTTATATCAATGTTATTAATATTAGTATTATTACTTATATCTTTTTTCATTGTTAATAAATCATCAGATGAAAAAGGAATATGTTTTTTCTTTTCATTTATTTCTACATTTTCTCTCGATATTGAACCATAATTAATAATATTTTCTGATAATCCAACATGAACATACCATTCTATGGAATCAACATCAGCTATTTTTTTATCTAATAATAAAAAATATGGATCATTTTGCATAACTTGTAATTCTAATGTTTCTAATGATAAATTTTCTGAACTAAAATCAAAACACCAATCTAATTCTAATGTAAAAGGTACTTTTTTTGGATCTTTCAAAATATATTTACTAATAATCATGATAATAATTTTTATTTTTTATAATAAGAAAAATAATAAATATGTATTTATCATAAGAAATAAAAACAATAATATGAAGATATTACAATGTATAATTAAATATAAAAAATTTAATATTGTAATTAATTTTATTTAATAATTTAATAATAATTATAGTTACAATTTTAAATCTCTATCAATATTCAAACGAATATTAAATAAGGCTTCCTGCCATCCACAACATAAGGCATTCCTGAATTTTTCTTTATTTTCATCTTTATAATAATTTTCATAATATGTATTATTGTATATATTGTAATTAAATGAATATTCATATTTATTAGTAAATTCAATAGGTAATAGCCTTAAATCTAATACCGGTATAGGCTTAGGAATAATTTTCTTATTACCTTAATTGTTTATTTCATTATATAATATTGTTGTATATTATTATAGATATTATATGAAAAAAAAAAAATTTTTTTTTTTTTTTGAAAATAAAATTATTAATAAAATTATAAAAAAAAATAAAAAATGAACATAATATAAAGAATAAATAAAAAAGAAAAAAAATTCGAAAAATATTATAAACTTTTTTAAAAATGTTTAATAGGAAAAAAAATGTTATCTTATTACTTTTATTATTTATTATTTGAAAGTTTTTGTCTGCACAAAAACAACTAGATTTTGCTGTTTTTATTTCATTTAAAATTATTAAATATGGTGAATGTTTGTAAAAAGTTCCTTTACGTATTTTGGGATATGTTGTGACTTTTGAATTTTCATTATCATTTGATTTTGATGAACTTTCATTATCATTTAAATTTGATGAACTTTCATTATCATTTGAAATTATTAAGTTTTCATTATTATTTGAATTTGAAGAACTTTCATTATTATTTGAAATTATTAAGTTTTCATTATTATTTGAATTTAATAAGTTTTCATTATCATTTGAACTTAAGGAATGTACGATTTCATGAATAGAAATTACTACATTATTACTATAATTTATTTCTGAAATATTCATGATGTTAATTATTTTTTCATATGTTATTTTAATGAAGATAAAAAATCTGAAGTTAAAAAAAGAAAATCAAAAATAAATATCTTATTATCTATCATATTTTTCCTCATATAATCTTTGGCCTTCTTTTTTTATTTTCTAGTATTATATTATTACATTTTTTTATTATTATTATTATTTTTTATCTTTTATTTTTTAATTCGTTTCTATTAAATAATTATGTAGATACAATATTTTTATATAACACTTTTATATATAAGAAAAGTTGGTACATACAACTATAATAATCTAAATAATTAAAAATTTTTAATAATTTCATATAGACTTATTAAAAAATAATATTTAACCTATTTTTTATGTATGTATAATATAGGATTATTATATATGAAAATAGAAATTCAAATAAACCTTTTTTATAATAACTAAAATAATAAGTTTGGTATACTTAAATTTATATATAATTACATAATTATTTTTTTTTAAAAATTTAATCTATATCTTTTATCTTTGGTAAAAAAAAAGAAAAGTATTTTTTTTTTTTGCTCCTAAAAAGTGCCCAGGTTGTATTAACATTAAAAGATTATTTTTAATAGATTTAAATTATTTTATATCAAGATATCAAGATTTTTCAATGAATAAATAAAATGGTAATTAAAATATTATATCAATTCCCAAAAAAATGTAAAGAAAGAAACTTTTTAAAAACATTTTCCATACTTAAATAATATATAATAATATATAATAAAAAAAAAAAAAAAAACTAGTTATTACTGTGAAGCCAAATATTTTCAAATAACAAATCTATAAGAAGATATATTATTATAATAAATATTATATGGGTCGAATATATAAAAATCATAATAATAATTTTTTTGTTCGGGTTAAAATATTTAAAGTTAGGATAACAGTGGAATTATTAAATAAATCAAATTAAAATTAAAAATTAAAAAATAAATAACTTAATATACTATAAGCATTTTTATATAAATATCTTAGAATATATACTTATTCTATAACTGTTCAAAAAATTAATAATTATTTTTTTTATATTTAATTTTATCATTATTTAATTGTACTGTTTTTTATTTTTTTTTTTCCTTGTTTTATTATAATTTATTATTTTAATGCACATTAATAATATATACGCTATAGAATATTATTGATTGAAAGGGAATAATTGATATAAATATATAAATTTTTATTGAAAAAATTATTAATAATAAAAATATTAAAGATATTTATGATATATGAATATATAAATGTTAAAATTTTTTGTTAAATGTAATTATTATTAATAAATATTATCATTTATCTATTTAATAATAACACATATAAAATAGTAAAATAGTATTTTTAATATTTAAATAATTGATTTATATTTTTAAATGTTGAAAAAAAAAATAATAATAATATTTATATAATTAAAATTTTCTCAAAAAAAATAATTTATAAAATTTTTTTACATTTATATATATATTTTTGTTATACTATCAACCATTTTTATAATAATAATATAATTGGTAAATATTTAATTAATTGTATTTTTTTTTTTTAAAAAAAAAAAAAAATAATAATAACGTTAAAGGTTAATTTTTTTTTAATTAATGGACATTTGTAATGTTAAAATAAAAAAAAAATAATAATATTAAAGGTTAATTTTTTTAATTAATGGACATTTGTAATGTTAAAATAAAAAAAAAAAAAATAACATTAAGGGTTAATTTTTTTAATTAATGGACATTTGTATTGTTAAAATAAAAAAAAAAAAAAATAAGGAATTTTTTTTAAAAAAGATTTAGAATATATATAAATTATTATTTATTAATATCAATTTTAAGATAATGGTAATATTAAGTAATATTACCAATATCTTAAAATAGTTAATAAGTATATAATTTTTTTTATATTAATATTTATATATTTATTAAGTTTTAATTCAAGTTGTTAACTTTGTATTTTCATTTTTTATTCTCAATAATAATTAATCACTATTTTTTTTTTATTAAGTTCTAAAGTCTATTTTTTATTAAGAAATGTTGATATATATAGTTATGTATCAAAATATATTTTATATAATTTAATGTGCATTATTATAAATAATCTTTTATTGTCAGTATTTATGACTTAGAAAAAATAACTATTATAATCCAATAAATTTATTTTTTCTAATTATTAGTAAATTCTTTTTTGTAATAGATTTTTTTATTTATATATATACTCTTCCAGCTGGATTTGGATTATTAGTAACGTCAGATTTTTTAATAAAATTATTATTAATATAATTGTAATAACAAAGTATATAATATATTATTATATATTATTAAAAAAATATATATATAATAGTCAAAGAAAATAATGTAACCGATATAATTTTTAGTATTTTATTATTATTATTATTATTTATTATTATTTTTATATTAAGATATATATATTTAAGATTTATATTTTATTAATTATATTTATATCAATATCATTTTATATACTGAAATTTAAAATAGTATAATTTTATTTTAAACATGAATTATTTAAAAAGTTATAAAATTAAAAAAAAAAAGGTAAAAAAATATATTCATGGGTTTTATTAAACTTTATAATTATAATTAAAATTTTATCATAAGATGAAATAATTTTATAATTAAAATTTATTAATTTTAAAACTTGTATAAATTTATGTTCTTATATATATAAATGTATATATATATATTTAAAAAAAATTTTTTTTAAAAAAAAAAAAAGAAAAAACGTGGCAAAATTATAAATATTATTATTAATATGAATACGAATATGAATAAATACAATATGTTTATTTTCTATTTAAGAAAAAATAATTAAACAAAAAATATAATATATATATATATCTATATATTATTTTATTTTAATATTTTTTTTATATTATGTTATTGTTAAGGAATGAAAAAAAAAATAATTATAAATAATTTTATAATATTTTATATATAATAAATAAATTGTTTATTTATTATATTAGAATTGAAAAAGATTCAAAGCGTTTTCCCTTTTTTTTATTTTTGTTTTTATTTCTTTTTTCTTATTTTTTTTTTTTATTTTTGGTTTTTTGGTTTTTTTTTTTGTCTATCATGAATATATTGTTAATTTTTGATTGTTTCTTAATATCTTTATTAATTAATTTATTTATCATAAACCATTTTTTTTATACAATTTTCCTTAAAATTAGAAAATTATATTTTAATTGAAACAAATAAATGTTGTGCTGAGTTTTGTTCTTTTTTCTTATTTTCCTCACTATTATAATTATTTATATAAGATGTAACGTTGTTAGATAAATTATTTATTATATACATATAAAATATATGATAAAATGATTATTACATATGTATTAATTATTATATTGAAATAAATTTATGTTAATAAATATTTATATCATGATTATTTTATTATTTTGTATTTTATTTTATTTTATTTTATTTTATTTTATTCTATTTTATTTTATTTTATTTATTTTTATTATTTTTATTAAAAAAAAAAAAAAAAAAAACTTACTTTATATCTTGTGTTTTAAGTTTCGTTAAATATTGGGTTCTTGGTGTTTTCGGAGAAGGTTGTGGTGGTGTAGATGATGTAGATGTTCCTGAATTATTTGTGAATGGTGAACTTTCTTCTGAAGGTGATACTAAATTTTCGATAATTAAATTTATATTTTGATTTTCAGCAATCTTATTATTATTATTATTATTATTATTATTATTATTATTATTATTATTATTATTTTTATTTCCATTGATAATAATAATAATTATTATAATAAAATAAATATTTATAAATAATATAATATTGTGAATGTATTTTATATTACATAATAAAGTAATAATAGATATAAGTAATAAAAATTATAAATAATAAAGATGTTAATAAATTGATATGTCATATAATTTGATAATTTGTATATTTAATAGTAATATATGATATATATTACTGTTGGAAATTAAAATATTATATATATATAATATTTTAATTTTTGTTTAGAGTTGAATTTATATAATATTGAATATATATACCTCATTTAATTTTAATATTGGTGTAATATCTTCATATGGAAAAACAAAATATAACATTTTATTTTCATTTTCTTTTATTTGTTTTAATAATTCTTCATAAAGATTTTGTCCTTTTAATATTTCTTTATGTATTATATTAAATTTTTTATTTTTCAAATATTTTTAACAATTTTCAATTTTTTTTTTTTTAAAATATATATATATAAATATTATATAAATAAAAAGAATAAGTAGAGATATATAAAAGAATACAAATATGACAATATATTAGTAAATAATATAATACATATATATATTTTATTGTAATAAATAGATAATATATATCAACCTATATTTGTTTTTTTAGAAGCTTCCTGAATAGCTGAAATGACAGCATTCATTCCTGGTTCATCCATATTATGATAAGAGAATTCTGTTGCCATATATTTTGCACATTTTGAACAAATAATTGTTTTTTTAAAAAAGACATCATTATCTGGCTGTATTGCTAATGTTTTTAGTTTTAAAATAGCATGATTAAGATTATTATTAGTATTATCTGTACAATTTGAAGCTGGGGAAGCTGGGGTTGGTATAATTTCCATAAATGATAATAACTGTTCTGTTGGAGTTTGAATAACAATATTTGTAACATTATTGCAATGTGTACATTTTATTATAGGTGTCTTTTTTATTATTTCATAATTATTTATATTATTTTTATGTTTATTTATTATTTAGTTTGTTATATTGTATTTTATTATTATTATTATTATTATTATATTATGTCAGAAATAATTGTAGTATAAAAAATAATAATATTATGTTATTTTTTTGAAAAAAAAAAAAGAATATATAATAATAAAAATATTGAAAAGTAAAAAAGGAATAAGAAAGTGTATTATATAAACAAATGAAAGATATACATATATTTTTTTAAAAAAAAAAAAAGTGAAATAAAAGTAACAAGAAGAAAAGAAGATATATATTTCATTCTTATCATAATTTTAATTTAAATTATAAATGATAATAATAATATTATTATTACATAGAGTTAATAATAAATATTTACCAAACGTGATGAAACCATTTTTTTTCTATTTTTTTATTTTATTTATTCTGTTAGCTTATTTATGAATTATATAGATTTTATATGATTATATTTTTTTCTTTTTTTCTTATACTATTTATATTATAATATATATATTCTCTAAAAACTTTATATATAAAAAAAGGTTTATTATTTATATAATATAGAAATATGATATATATATTATTTGATATAAAATTAATTTTATTATTTTAATATATTTTTTAAAAAAAAAAAAAAATATAAAAAAAAAAAAAAAAAACTTTTTTTATATTAAATATTCATAGTTATTAAGAAGAATAGAATGTATCATACATTTTTATTATTAAATATTAAATTTGTTATAAATATTTATTATTAATTATATTAATAAATTTTTTTAATTTAATTTATATAATATATTAAATATTTTATTCCTAAAAAATATTATAAAATATTATTAAATATTATTTTTCTTTAATATAATTTTTATATTATTAATTTTTAAGTAATCATACAAAATTAAATTATAAATAACTATTGTAAAGTTAATTTTATTATAATTAAAGTGTATAAATATTATTATTTTTATTTATTATTACTATTATTTATTATTAATTATTATTATATATTATTACTATTATTTATTGTTAATTATTATTATATATTATTACTATTATTTATATATGATAATCGTTATATTATAGTATATTTGTTTCACTAGCTAAGAAGTGTGCTTGAATAGTTATATTAAAATAGTTAAATTGCACATAAAATAAATACTAGTATACATAAATGTACATTCTTTTGAATAATTATTACTATAAAATTATTAATAAATTATTTTATAATAATACTTATGTGTAGTTTCTATATTATAATCATCAAAAAAAAAAAAAAACATAAAACATAAATTAAACGAAGATTTTTTGAAAAATAACAATAACAATAAATTGTTAATCATTTTATTTTATATTAATAGTAATTAATATTATCATAATATAAATTATATATATTAACAAAATAAAAAAATTTTTTATCTTTTTTTTTTTTTTTTCTTTTTTTTTTTTAAAAAATAAAATAATTAACAATTAATTATATATATTAACAAAATAAAAAAATTTTTTATCTTTTTTTTTTTTTTTCTTTTTTTTTTTTAAAAAATAAAATAATTAACAATTAATTAAGTAAATATTTATATTATTATTTTTATTATAAATAATTATATATATACAAAGAAATAATCAATAGAAAATGGAAAATTAAAAATGTTATCTTTATTTAAGAATAGTAATAGTTTTAAATTATTATTAAATAATAATAATTTTTTAGTAAAATCTTGTTTCCATCAGACAAGTCAATTACTAAATAATAATAAAAAAATATTAAATGCTAATAAATTATGTGAAATAAAAGATATTGTAAACATTTAGTATTAATTTAAGATTTTTAATATTAATAATATTATTATTATCTATTCTTATTTTATAATATAATTAATATGGAATATATGAAAAAAAAAATTTAAAAAATATGATTTTTTTTATTATATATATATATATATATATATATGTTTTTATTAAGAAAATATGTTGATATTTATATATTTTTTATTTTCATTATAATAAATTTTATATATATATATTCACAATATTAATAATTTAATTTATAATGTATTATACTATAATAAAAGCAAAAACATATAGAAAATATGAGTGGTGCAAAAATTCTTAATGTTACTGGATTAAACAACAGTGAAGCTAAATGGGTTGCATTGGATAAAATTGAGTACCAAGATCCTTCTGGTAAAAAAAGAGTAAACATTCAAATTTTCATTTAATTTAATTTAATTTCAATTTATATTTATTGTTAATTGAGGAATAAAATCGAAATAATAATAAGAATAATAATAAAAAATCAAGTTTATTTAGATTTTTAATGGATAATTTTTAAAATATATCTTTTTTTTTTTGAAAAAAAAAATTTAATAAAAATAATAATAATAAAATATAATAAAATAATATAGGTTTGGGAAATGTGTCACAGAACTTCAAGAAAAGGTGATTGTGATGCTGTTGTCATTTTCACTATTTTATCTGCTACCAAGGATAAACCAAAAGAAACTCTTCTTGTTTCACAATTCAGACCACCAGTTGGTAAATTAACTTTTGAATTCCCAGCTGGTTTAATTGACGAAAATGAAACTGCTGAACAAGCTGCTGTTCGTGAATTAAAGGTTAATAATACATATTATTATAATTATGTATAATTTTATTAATAATTAATAATATATATTTTTAAATTTTATTATTATTAATAATCTAATTATTTTCTTTATAATTTTTATATTTATTATATACTAATATATATATATTATATTACTTAAATATTTATTTATCTATCTTTATATATATTTTATTATATATTATATATATTTTTTAATTATAATTAATTATAAATTAAAAATATTATCTTATAATAAAATTTATTACAATTATATATATTTAAAAAAATCGAAATATTTAATAATAAATATAATTATAAAATTATAATTATACTATAATATGAATAATTAATTCTTTTTTCCTAATAAAAGGAAGAAACTGGTTACCATGGTGTTGTCAGAGAAGTTACTCCAATTATTTTCTCAGATCCAGGTCTTACCAACGCCAATATGAAACTTGTTGTTATGGATGTATATATCAAAATTAAATAAAATAAGTAAATAAATAGATAAAAAAAAATTATCTTTATTAAATATAATATTTATAATATTAATTTTAAATAAATTCATTTAATATTTTCATAGGTTGATAGATCTTTAGAAATTAATCAAAATGTTGTTGCTGTTCCAGACGAAGGTGAATTTATTGATGTTTTCCACATTCCAGTTGATAAATTATACTCATTTTTAATTGGTAAATATAAATTAAAAAAAATAAAATAAAATAAAATAAAATAAAATAAAATAAAATAAAATAAAATAAAAGTTATATAATAAAGATAAAAACTTAAAAATATTTAATTATAGTAGTATAATGGTATAATTAAATAATATTAATAATAATAATATTAATATTATTTATAATGATAATAATATTAATATTAATTATTAATTTATAACCTTATTTTTAATTTTTTTTTTCCATTTTATTAGAAAAAGCAAACACTACACATGCTGTTGATGCTCGTTTATTGCACTTTGCCTTCGGACTTAATGTTGCATCCAAAATCTAAATTAATAATAAAAATATAAAAATATAATATAATATAATAATACTACTTATATATCATTTAACAAATAAATAAATAAATTCAAAAAAAATAATACAATAATAATAATAATAATACCAAGAAAACCATATAATAATAACGACATATATTAAATACTAATAAAAATAATAATAAATAGTATCTATTATAAATAATATATATTATAATTTTATTAATTTATTAAATAATTTGTTATTATTAGAAAATGTAATTGTAAAACTTGGATATGTGTTGTACATAATATATAAAAGTATTTAATATTAATTTTTGGTATTAAAAAATATATAATATTTTTAATACAAATATCAAATATTATATATTAAATATAAAAATATAAAGAAATAATACTAAATGAGATATATAACATATAAAACATATAAAATTCCAATAATATAAAAAAGAATAATATATAAAAATTTATTATAAAAAATTTTTTATGAAATAAAAAACCAAAAAATAAAAAATATTAATTAAAACTCCGAATCATATTAAAATAATACATAATATATGAAAGTTTGTTATATATTTTTATATATAAAATAAAATAAAATAAAATAAAATAAAAATAAAATAAAATAAAAAAGTACAAAGTATTAAATAATTAATATATATTATATTATTATATATAATATATATATATATTTTTTTTCTAATAATATCAAATCAATCATATAATATTATTTATATGAAAAGCTTATATTCTTTGAATACTAAAAACAAATGAATAAATATATCTAAATACATCTTATATAATAATAATTAAAATAATAATCATAATTTAGAAGAGAGTTTTTTTTATAAAAATATAAATAATATATAATATATAATATATAAAGTATAATATTTATTTTTTTAAAAATAAAAAAAATTAAAAAACAAAAAACGAAGCTATTCTTTTTATTATTATTAGAAGTTTATTTCAAGAGTATTTATTAAATGAAAAAAAAAATTTTTTTTATTCATAATATATATTTATACTTTGTTATTTTTCTTTTCATTGGTTTATTAAATGTAAATAAAAAAATAAAATAAAAAAAAAGCATAAATTATAGTATATTATGGGAACAAAAAAAAAAAATAAAGACTTTAATAATCATGTATAAAAAAACAACATCTTTTTTAATTATTTGTTTTTGTTAAAAATCTTTTTATTTTAAACTTTTTAAAGTTTCTATGTAACACAATTTACAAATTATCCAAAGATTAAAAAAAAAATTTTTTTTTTCATTTTTTATAATGCTTTTTAGATATTTTTTTTTCCTTTTCAAATCATTTTATGACTATAATAAATTTTAATTTTTTTTTTGATTTTCTAAGAATGAATAAAATTAAGAATTTTTAATTTGAAATATTTTATTAAATATTTAAAGTTTAAATTAACATATATACTATATAAAAATGTTATTAAAGTCATATAAAAAAAACTTTATATAAAAGCTTTAATGACATATCTTTAAATAAATTTTAAGATAATAATGAATTGAAAGAATTAAAATCTTAAAATTATATGATTGAATTTTTTTTACTGTCATTATATATTAAAAAAAAGAAAAGAAAAGAAAATCTATAATATTATATTTAAAATTAAAAAAAAAAAAAAAAAACAATTTTATATTGATATATATATATATATTAAGCAATTGTATCAATGAAAAAAATATAAAATATATATCAGTATATTAAATATATATTATAATATATAACTTTCATAAATATTAAAAAAAATTATTTGGAAGTTGAAATGACTATCTAATTATAATACTTATATATAAATAAATAAATGAACGAATGAATCATTTTTTTAATTCTTTTTTTTTTTAAAAAAAAAAAGAAATAAATATTTTAAAATTATAAATTAATAAAATATATAATATATAAATAAATAATGTATATATTTTCTTTTATTTTCATTTATTATTATATATATGATCCCAATTATTGTTTTTTTTTTTTTATTTTTTTTTAATGAAAATTAAATTTTATATTAAATAAACAAATATATAATTTAACTTTAATATAAATTAATTATTGATTATTTTTATAAAATTAGTTTTTTTTTATGGAGGTTTATTTGTATATTAATTAGTTTTTTTTTTTTTGAAATTAAAACTTTAAAACTAAAATATAATAATAAGTGATAATTAGAAAATGATTTTTTTTTTTAAAAAAAAAAATAATTTAATGTTTATAAATGAATGTTTAATGTATTTGTTAAAGAATAAAAAACCAATCAGTAATATATATTAGTTATTGTTTAGTAATATTTTATTGTTATTAAAATATTAACTATTATATTATTTGAAATTAATTGTAATTTTTTTATTATTTTATATTTTATTTTATTTATATTTTTCTGTATTGTGTATAATTAAGTTAAAAAAACAGATGTTATTGTGTATTTTATTTTAAAGTTTATACATTAATTAAAAAAATAAATTAAAAATATAAACTATAATAGTTTTTAATTAATCAAATAAAAAGTAATATAAAATTAAAAATAAAAAAAATTGAAATTTAAAATATGAAATAAAAAATAATTATAATATAAAAAAATTAAAATAAAATATAATAAAAAATTAATTATACTCCAATTAATCATATATTTTGTATTAAAAAAAAAGTAATATATATTATTGTCGTATTCATTCTTTTTGTATTTTTTTTTCCTTTTTTTTTTCTCGTTTTGTTTGTTATTTGAAAATTAAAGAGTTTCTAAAAAAATATTAAAAAAAAAAAAAAAAAAGAATTTATAATTCTTTAAAAAAAAAAAAAAAATTCATTATTAGTAAAATAAAATATAATAAAAAAAAAAAGTAATTTTAATATTCTCATTTTATTAGTGATAATAAATTACTAGTAAACCTGAAGAAATATTTACTGAGAAAAAAAATAAGAATAATCCCTATAATAACTGTAATTAATATATTGAAATATATAAAAAATATATAAATGATAAAAAGAAATATTTAAAAGAAATATAATTTATAATTATAATTAATATAATTATATTATATTTTCATTTTTATATTTTTTTATTTGCATTATTATATTTAATTAAAAGATATAACTTTATATATCAAATATCAAATATATAATACTAATCATAAAAAAGTATTATTAATGATAAGAAAATAATAACAGAAATAAAAAAAAATTAAAAAAAAAAAAATAAAAATAAAAATAAAAAAAAAAACAGAAAATATACATAAATGTGAAAAAAAAATTAAATTATAACCAAATTTCAAAAACCCTAAAAAAAAGCATATATATATGTATATTTTATTTTAAAAAAAAAATATTTATATATATATATTATTTTTTAAAAAAAAGTACTTAAAAAACATAATAAAATATTGAAAATTCAAAAAATAATAATAATAATAATAATAATATATTAATTTAAATATAAATAATAATAAAGAAAACAAACAAATAAAAAAAGTAAAATTTATTTTTATAAGAATTTTTTATTCATTATTTATTTTCACTAAAAAGTATTTTATTACATGTTTTTGTTAATTATATAGGATATAACATATTATATATATAGTAATAATTATTCTTTATTTTATTATTATTAATGATAAATATATTAACTCAATTATCATATTTTAATTATAAATATATATATATATAAAATAAAGAAGGTAGAAGTTTATTTAAAGTGAAGATAACAATCAAATATATATAAAAGGAAGCTCAAATAAAGTATTTATTAAAATTATTATTAGTAAAAAAAAATAATTGTATTATATAATAATATTAAGTTTTTAATATTATATTATATAGATTCTATAAATCGTAAAGTTAAAACATTTAAAGAAAAAAAAAATAAAAAATAATATAGTAAAATTCCAATAAAGTATGATGTTGAAAAAAATATTAACATAAAAAATATAATAAAAGTTAGATATTTCAAATAAAAAAGGTAATTATAATAAAAAATCTTATTAATAATATTAAGAAATTTTAAATTTAAAAAAAATTTTTTTTTTCTAATTTATATATGTTTCTTTTTTACATATCTTTCATTGTAATAAAATACTAAAAACAACAAAAAATAAATAAAAAAAGGTTTTACTAAATAGTTATTTTTAGAAAATTCTTTATTTAATTATCTTTTTTTTTTTCTTAATATTTTTTTCTTGGAAAAAAAAAAAGATTGAAATTATTACTCAAGACTTTTTTTTAAAAAAATTTATTTTATATATATTAATAAGTATATTAATATATATAATTTAAAAAGAAAAGAAAGGAAAAAAAAAAAGAAATATATTACAATAAAAAAAAAAAAAAGAAAAACAATTCTTTTTTTTATAGTTGTATTTATTTGATAGTAAATAAATAAATACAAATTTTTAAATTAATAATTCATTTTATAATAGTAAAAAATAAAATATTATAAACAATTATTAATTTAATAATATATAGTAATAATAATCATATATTTTCAAACATCAAACAAAACGACATTCTATAGTAAAAAAAAAAAGGTACTAATTATTAAATTTTTTTTAATTAATTTTTTTTAAATATTATTATAAACTAATTCATTAATTTTTTTAATTAACATTTTTTATATATATTAAATGCAATAATAATTATAATATTATTTTTTAATTTTTTTTTATATTTTACTTTTTTTTTTTTTTTTTTTTTTTTTTTTTTTATATAAATATATTTATCTATCTATTAATATAATTTAATAATAATTTATCAATTATCTTTTTTTTTCTTAATAATTATATATAATTCATTATTATATTTTTATTTAGCTTAAATCTATCCATATTTATAATAATTATTATTATTAAATAGTTAATATATATGTATATAAATCTTATTATTCTAATAACTTAAAAAATATTCATATCATAATATTATAATCATATCTTTACTAATAATTACCATAATCATCTATATTTATATAAATATTAAAAAAAATTAGTAAAAAAAAAAAAAAAAAAAAAAAAAAAAAAAGAAAAAAAAAAAAGAAAAATAAAAAGAAAAAAATATATATTTAACAAGTTTTGGTAAAAATTATGCATTGATTGTTTAATTTGAAAACCAAGTAATCATTCTATCTAAAAGAAATTACAATAATAAAAAAGTTACTAAAATTATTTCAATAATCATATAAGCAAATATTAAATATTATTAAGCGTAGAAACATATTCAATACTATAATCCAATTTTTTTTCAAATTATATATTTGAAAGAATAATATATTTAATATTTATTTATATTTTTCAGTTTTGAATTAATATTTATTTATATGTAAAGAAATCAAAAAAAAAAAATTTAAATAATAAAACGGAAACCATAATAATATGTATATTTATACCAATAAAGAACTTGTAAATAGGATTTTTGATATAATTAAATTAAATTAAATTAGTTATAATAGTTTATTGTAACTAATTTGTTATTTTATATAACAACCAAAACTAAAAAAAATATAAATGTAAATAGTTTATTTTTTTTTAATAAGAAATAATTAATTCATACATATATATATATATTTATATATATATTAAAAAAAGGAAAAATAAAAAAAAAAAAAAAAAAAAAAACACAAAAGTTATAAAAACAATTAAAACAAAACATTAAAAAAAAATCCAACGAATAATATATCGCATACATATAATATAATAATTATTATAAATACATACATATTTACTAAAATAACTAATAACGAAAAAAAAATTTTTTTTACAATAACAAAAAAACAATAAAATTTTAATTTATATATAACGTTCTTATATATAAATTATAATTTTTAGAAAGTTTACAAAAAAAAAATTTTTTTTTAATATATATAAAATTTTAATATCATTATTCCTCCAAACAAATAAAAATAGTGTTAATACGTATCTTATTATAAACGCATTATAATATTAAAACTTAATATAAAAAAATAATTATTAATAGTTATTCCATTAATAATTATTGTTAAATAATTAATATAAATACCAAATTTTTCATTATATTAGTGATAATATTTTTTATAATTATTATTTTTTTTTAGTATATTAATTAAAAAAATTAAAAATGTTGGAAGTAGACAACAGTATTTTACTTAGGGAAGAAAAACATTATGAAGAATTTCATATTGATGATTTAGATAATGAAACAATAAAAGAAATTAATAATGACATCATTAAATCTGAAACAGAAAATAAAAGATATAGTGATGTTCTTAAATTGAAGAATCTAAAATTTAAAGATTCAGGTGTTGATCTTCCAAATATTCTTAGTGAATATGAAGAAAAAAATTCAAAAGTATTTATTTTTTTAAATTTTAAAATATTAAACTATTTAATTTTTACAATATTAATAATATAATAATATAAAAATTTATATATAAAATAATAACATATAATTTTAAATAATAATAATAATAATAATAATAATAATAATAATAATATATAAAAAAAATTTATATTAAATTTATATTATATATTAGCCAAAAGAAATTATACCTCAATTTTATTTCCCAAAAGGAAATAAATATTCAAATATATCCAATGAAGAATATTTCAATCAAATCAAGGTTTGTTAAATATAAATATTTATTTATTTTATTATTATAAAATAAATAGTTTTTATATAATTATAAAAATTAATCTTTATAATAATCTGTTTCTATATATCTTTTTTTCAATATATATATAATTATTTTTTTAATATAAAAATAATTAAAAAAAAAAAAAAATAGAAAAAAGTAAAAAGTATTTTCAATAATAAATCATTAAATGAAACGGAATTCAATAATGTTACTAATAAATGTAATCTTCCTAAATATTTAAATGGTGCATTATTCAGAAAAGTTTTGAAGTATGCAAAAAATAAAAGAGAAATGGAAATAATTGATAGTTATGATACTGATGATAATTCTACTGTTGTAGGAGATGAAAATATTTCATCAAATATAAAACATCAACTTTCCTCAAAGAAATTAAATTCAAAAAAGAATACTAAGAAAAAAATTCCATTAAAATTAATTCAATTGGAGAATAAATTAAAAGAATTAAAACAATTTAATTTGGAAAATTGCACAATACCAAATGATTCTGTTGTTTGTTTCGAGGATTTTATTGAGTATATATCATATATATATAGATTAATAAATTAATTAGATATTGTGCTATTTATTATTATTATTATTATTATAATTTATTTATTAATTATATATATATATATATATAAAATAAATTAAATTAATTAGATATTGGGAAAGTATTGCAAAAGATTCACAGGATGTATATTATATTTCATTTTATATTTTAAAAGATGAAGAAAATACAGATAAATTAAGAAATTATTTGGATTACTTAGTACCAAGTGACTTCATGGTTGTTCTTAATGGTGATTAATGATTTCTTTAATTATTATCATTCTTATATTAATACTATATTAAATATATATTTAAAACTATCTTATTAACACTTATATTTATTATAATTTAAAAAGATGTCGTTAAATATCATCCAGGATTAAAATTCTTAATTAATATGCCAATATTTCAACAAAGATATTGTAAATATATCTTATATTTTTTATATTTATTTATTTATTTATTTATTTTTTATTTATTTATTTATTTATTTTTTATTTATTTATTTATTATTTATTTACATATTATTTTAATTATTAATAAAATAATATAATTTTTTTTATCATATACAAAATATTTGCTTGTTTGTATAATATAATAAAAATAATTAAAAATTTATTATATTTTGAAGCTGAGTCTGTAATTGAACAATTATTTTATCATAAACCACAAAATTGGAATAGAAAAATGACACTTAGTGAATTTAGAAGTTCTAATTTTTTGGAAAATTTATTATACCTTCAAATCGATGATGATATTAATATTGTAAGTTGTTGAAGTTAAACTTGAAGATATAATTAAGAAAAAAAATTTTTTTATTGTTATATATTAATAAATATTTAATACATATTTAATTTTATATATATATATATAATATACATGCATTTTATTAATTAATTAATTATTATTATCAATCCTTTATTTTTTATGTAATTTTTTAAAAAAAAAATTAAAAATTAGCATCGTAATCTATTTTCATATAAGCATTTTTATGTTATTTATTGCAAATTTTGGGAACTAGATTCTGATCATGATTTACTTATTAATTGTTATTCCTTATTTCAATATGATCGTTACAGTTTAAATACCTTAATTATTGAAAGAATAATTAAAGGTTATGGTAAAAAGACTTTATTAAATGAATTAAACTTTAATCATATGAGTAATGATATCACCTATACCGAATATTCAAACACTATAAGGAAAAATATAACATCAGATAAAACTCTAAAAAATTCAAATATATATCAATATCAATCCATATTCCATTTTAGAGATTTTATTTGTAAAGTATTAAATTAATAAAAATAATTATATTCTTACATAAAAAATAAAATATATATATATAATAATTAAAAAAAATTTTTTTCATAAAACCTTTGAATATATAATATATATAGGGTTTATGTTAGCAAGAGAAAATAAAGATTCTCCTGAAGCTATAGAATATTGGTTTAGATGTATCGATTTAGATGATGACGGTTATATTAGTATTTATGAAATAGAAAAATTTTATATTGAACAATGTAAACATATGGTTTTATTACATATATCCGATTATTGGACTTTCCCTGATTATTTATGTTATTTGTAATTATTAAAAAAATTTTTATATTATATATTATTATTATTATGTCAAAATTTTAAAAACGAAAAGTTTTAATTAATATAATATAATATATATAATTTAAATTTAGATTGGATATGATTAAACCAAAGATACCAAATATGATTTCTTTATCAGATTTAAAAAAATCTAAAAATTCAACAACC
The DNA here is from genome assembly GCA_002104895.1 of Anaeromyces robustus. Classification (NCBI taxonomy): domain Eukaryota; kingdom Fungi; phylum Neocallimastigomycota; class Neocallimastigomycetes; order Neocallimastigales; family Neocallimastigaceae; genus Anaeromyces; species Anaeromyces robustus. The sequence continues at coordinate 37,079 of MCFG01000046.1, read as the reverse complement.
TTTTTTAATATGCTTTTTGATATACGTCAATTTGAAAGTTTATCTAAAAAAGCAGATTACTTTGGTTATTTTGATGAAATATGGATTAGAGAATCAGTGCCATTAAATTCTCTTACTGAATTCTTTAAAGATTTTAAAATTAAATTAAGAAAAAGAAAATTAAAGTAATTATATACATAACAATTTTTTTTTAACAAAAATAATAATTATATATTATTCTAATAATAATAATAATAATAATAGTAATAATAAATAATAATAATAATACTAATAATTAAATAAAAATAATTATATTATTAACCATTTTATATTTATTTAATATATATAAATATATATATAATCTTAAAATAGTAATTGGGAAAAATATGCTGAAAAAATGTATGATTATTTAGCAAATGAAGAAGTTCAAAATGAGCAAAAAAGTGTTTCACAAGTAAGAGTAAGTAGCATAAATAAATAAATATAATTGAAATAAAATGAATTAATATAAAATAAAATATTAATACATTATTCTTTTTTTAATAATAATTAAAAAATAATTTATATATTATGAAAAAAAAAAAAAAAAGAAAAAATCATATTCTTCTGAAAAAAGTAGTCGTAAAAAATCAAAAAGTGAAAAAAAATTAGCAATAGAAGAATTAGATGTAATAGAATCAGCTGATCTCCTTAATAAAAATGATGATATTTTTGAGGATGATAATATATCATATTATAATGATGATTATGATTAAAAATAACTATTTATGCAATAAAATATTAATAATTGATATATTTAACAATTATGGGATAGATTAAGGAATAATATTATAGGGATAATAATTAATATAAATTTTAAATATAAAATTACATATAATAATAGTAATAATCATAATGATAATCAAAATATTATAATTAAAAAGAATAAAAAAAAATTTTTTTTTTTTTAATTATTATTAGTAAAAATTTTATAACAGTATAATAAAAATATATTCTTTTTTTATTAATGAAAATAAAAAATAAAAAGAAAAAAAATTACAGTAATAATTAAAAATAATAATAATTAATAATTAATTAATAATATTATGCTAAATATAATAATATTAATTAATTGTCTATGAAAAAATATAGTAAAATCATTAATTTATAATAAAATTAGTTTTATTTTTATATTTAATTTTTTTTTAAAAAAATTTTTGTTTAAAAAAAATTAATAAATAAAATAAAATAAAGTAAAATAAAATAAGATAAAATAAAATAAAATAAAATAAAATAAAATAAATCAAATTAAAATAAAATAAAATAAAACAAAACAAAACAAAATAAAATAAAATAAAATAAAATAAAATAAAATAAAATAAAATAAGAAAGAAAAGTAATAAAGTTAAAATGTTAAAAAAAATAAGATAAAATAAAAAAAAAAATACAAAATATTATAATTAAAATTAAAAAAAAAAAAAAAAAACAATTATCATTAATTTCTTTTTGATATACACGTTAGAACTGCTACAAACCTCCATCAGAGTTTTCTCTGACTTCACCCTATTCAGGCATAGTTCACCATCTTTCAGGTCCCAACAAATATGCTTAGACTTAGATCCTTCATGAAAAAACTTTGATCAGTTGATGAGGTATCGAAAATCTTACCAAAATCACTTTCATTACACATATGAGTTTACCACTTAAATATCCGTATATTTGTTATACTCCTTGAATCATGTTTCAAGTACGGGTTGTTTAAAATCATTTTGTCAATATCATAAGCGTGAGTAAATAGCATAAGCGAGTAAGCTACATAACTGAACATAGTCAATAAGTTGTCAAGGTTATAGCTTAGCACAAATGTATCTAGCTTAAGAATCTACGCTGTAGACCTCAATTTCTCTGATTGAAGAGATAAAATACTATAAGCACTTAAGTCGAAACGTAAGCCACTTTCCTCTTACCCTTTTACAACAAAGAAATTGATGTTGACTTGTTCTCTGAAAAGAAAGCAAGCAACTTGATAAAGTCAATACTACTTAATCAAAAAATATTTTTTGGATCCATTGCTATGTAAGATTGGTGAAAAATAATAAAATATAAAATATATAAAATAGAAATATAAAAAAAATGAAAACTAAGAAAAAAAGAAAAAAACTTAAAAAGGAAAAGATTTTAACATTCCAAAAGAGCAAATTAGTCTTATACAAAGATACTAAAAAAAAGTCTTATACAAATATCCTAAAAAAAAAAAAAAAAAAAAAAAAAACAGGGGAGTCCAAATTAATCCTAAAAGGTAGCTGATAAATACAATTTTCAAAATAGTGATAGTCCAAAAAATTCTAAGGAGGTAAATATTAATTCTAAATGTTTCTAGATATCGAAGTAGTTACTATAACTCAAAAAACCATTAAAAAACTGTATTATACAGTAATTAAGACAGACAATATTATTATAAACAATTAATAATAAATATTTTTTAAATATTTTTATTTGTTCTCTCTAAATTTATTATTATTATCATTATTATTTATTAATAATGTTTAATAAATATGTATGAATAGATAAAATATATAATGATCTAATATAATATATAAAATCCAAAAAAAAAGTATTAGATATGTAGTGGAAAAAAAATATAATAAAATAAAGTTTTTATTATAATAAATTAATTAAAACTTTAATAAAGATATAATAAAACTTTATCTTTTATGATTATTATTATTTTACTTTAACATAACATACATAAAAGGAAAAAGAAAAATTAATTATTATTTTACTTTAACATAACATACATAAAAGGAAAAAAAAAAATCAAAAACTTTCCATTAACTGTGCCACCAAATAAACTTTTAAAAAAAAAAATGTACAAATAAACTTTTTAATTTTTTATTCAACTTTTAATTTTTTATTTTTTTTTATATTTTTTTGTTTTTTTAATTTTTAAATTTTTATGTATATTATATTTTTTTTTTCTTTTTTCAATTTATAATTTTTTATTCTTTCATATGTTTTTTTTTTTTTTTTTTTTTTTTTTTTTTTTTTTTTTTTCAATTGGTAATAATTTATTTATTCTTCTGCATGTATTATTAATACATACAGACATACAGAAGAATAAAAAAATAAAATAAATTTTCTATAGATATAAAACATCCATAGAAAATTTACTTTATTAAATTTTTTCTTAAAACTAGAAATTCATAGATATCAAGTCAATTTAAATATTTATATATCAATAATAAATATTTAAGTTGACTTGATATCTATAATAATAATAAGAATGTAAGTCTTTTTAGACTTACATTCTTAATACAAAAAAAAAAAAAAAATAAAATAAAATAAAATAAAAAAAAAAAAAAAGAAAGAAAATTATAGAGAAAAAAATATATGTATATATCAAAAAGAAAAAAAAATTTTTTTTTTCTACTCTATTCTTATTTTTCTTTTTCTTTTTAAGTATAATAAATAAATAAATAAATAAATTTTATTTAAAAATTATAAATAAATCTTTCAAAAAGAAAAATAGAATATTATATATACATATTTATATAATTATAAATTGAATATTATATATATATATTTATATAAATTATAAATTGAATTATATATATAATATTTTTGAATAAATAAAACATTCAGTCCATAATTTATATAAATATATATATACATATATTTATATAAATTATAAACTGAATATTATATATATATAATATTTTTTAATAAACAAAACATTCAATTTATAATTTATATAAATATATATATATAAATATTTTTTTTTTTTTGTTTTTTTTTTGTTTTTTTTTTTTTTTTTTTTTTTTAATATATATATATAATCCCTATTTTTATTCTATATTTATTATCATATCAATTGATACATTAATATTATTTCCCAAAAAGAAATAGAGAGTATTAATATCTACTCTTTTTGTAAAGTTTTCATCTTTTACATAACCAACATGTGTATCCTTATTTAATGTTTTGAAAAATTCTTTTATACTATACTTTAATTTTCTCTTCAACTTCTTATTTAATTCACTGTGTTTTTATTATCATTATAATATATATATATAATTTAATATTAAAATAAATAAACAATTAATATATATATAAATTATATAAATTATTAATAAATATTAAAAATATATTATAATAATAAATAATAAAATAATAATAATAATAATAATAATAATAATAATAATAATAATAATAATAATAATAATAATAATAATAATAATAATAATAATAATAAACATACTTGAATTTTTCATTATTCTTTTCATTATTAAGGTTTTGAATTTCAATTGATGTTTCTGAATCATATATATTCAATAATAAATATGACTGAAGGGAGTTTAATATAACATTTAATTTTACTTTTTGTTTTGATTCTTCTGAAATTTGAATTAATGAAGATTTAATTTTAATTCTATCATCATCAGTTATTTCTTTTAAAATTTATTAATTATATAATTTATAAATTTTTATAATAATTAATTATAAGATCATATTATAATTTTATAGATTATTTAAATAATTAAATATTAAATTGTATTATATATATTAATATCAACTTACTAAATTTAACATCTTTTATACATTTAAATGATTCTTGTTTTAGAGGATAGGGTTTAAATAATATTTTTATATTTTTCTTCGCCTTTGATATTATTTTTTTTTTTTTTTTTAATTTTTATTTTATTTTATATATATATATATAAATATTATGCATAAATAAAATATAAATAAAATTTAGTTAATATATTTGAATATTATTATATTATTATATTATATATATTATGGGATCAATATATATATAAACATATTTTATTTTCTTCATTTAATACTTACTATTTCATCTTCATCTGGAAATAAATTTATTTTTTCTTTAATTTTATAGAATTTATTACAATAATCTTTAAATGCTTTCCACATAAAATTATTAGTTGATGTTATTAAATTTTTATTTGATATAGGGTCCATTAAAGTCGGTGGCTTTGTTTTTTTTTCATACCAGCAAATATTTAATTCTTTATAATTTATAATCATATTCAGTAATACAATAAAAGATAATATATATATATGTCTCTTTTTTCTATTATCTTGTAGCTATTAATACAATTGTATATATATATATATATAAAGGTTAATATCATTTACTAATATTATTATTATATATTAATAAATAAGAAAAGTAATAAACATTTATATTATATTGATATTATTTTAATATATTTAAATTAGATATTTATATCTTTTTATTATTATTATTATTACTATTCATTATTAATTATTTATTATTACTATTATTATTATTTATTATTATTTATTATTATTTATTATTATTTATTATTATTTATTATTATTTATTATTATTTATTATTATTTATTATTATTATTATTACTACTATTATTTATTATTATTATTATTATTTATTATTTATTTATTTATTTATTTATTTATTATTTATTATTATTACCATTTTTGAAGTATAATCCCATGAGTATAATCCTAATACTGTAAATATCCTTTCTTGTTCCTTTAAATAATAAGTATATCCATCATATGGTTCATCTTCAGTAAAGTCTTGGTAAAGAATAAGATTTGACCATAAAACAACAAATTGAATATATTTTCTTTCTATATCCAAACAATCTTTAAAAGGTAAAACACTTTTTGATAATAGTTCTTCATAAATTGGAGTTCCAATATATATTAAAAAAGTACAACCACTTCTTAATCTTATTCTAATACATTTATTGTCTTTTATTTCAAGAATTTCCATGGATTCTTCTTCATATACTTCTTTTATTCTTTTTAATATTGTAGCGTAACAATGATCAATATATTCAATTCTAAACTCTATAAAAACAATAATTTCATATGTAATCAAATTCCAAACTTCATAATTATTAATTTTTTTAATAAGATAACTTCCTGAAATTCGTTTATCCTTTTTAACTTTATTCATAATATCTGTTATAAGATTATTTATATCACTTAGATATTTTTTTTCTTCTTTTTTTGAACTGGTTGAAATGAAGTTTTGAGTTACATTTTGAATATATCCATTATATTTAGTATCACTGTCTTCTAATGGATAACTATTAATATTTATATTAATATTTAATATTAATTTTTTTTGATTAGAATAAGGTTCAAAAATAGGTTGTTTATTTTCAATAAATTTTCTTATAGTTTTTAATCCTTCTTCATCTGCTTTCCTTTTTGCTTTTTTTGCCAATTCTTTAATTTTTTTATCATCTAGTTTTTTCTCCTTTCCTTCACCTATTACTATACCCAATGCATAGCATATACATTTTATATGTTTTTTTCCCTTTTCTATTTTATAATCGATAGGAATATTATATAATTTTTGATAATCTTTTAAGGTATATTCCGAAGAATTACTAATATTTTCTTTTTTTACTTCTTTTGAAGTATAATTTAAAACTTTTTTCAAAAATTTTAAAAAATCTTCATTAATTTCTTCTTTTGTTTTTGGTTCCAGTGATAAATATGATTCATTATAGAAAAATTTCGGGGAAAAAATTACACATATAAATTTATTATCATCGCAATCGTATGTTTCGATTTCTAAATCATTAATACTTATATTATTGGCTGATAAACATTCAATAACATCCTCAGAAAAAAAATTATTGTCCCTATTAGCACCTACTAAACAATTGTAAACATATTCAGCTATTTCATTTTTCGCTGCTTTTTTACTTTTACAAGCTAAATTATTATTATAAACTTTGCCATTTAATTTTACTATACAATTAAATAAACCTTCTTTATTCATTTCATATTCAAAGTTTAAATCTTGCAAATTTATTTTGGTATCTTTATATTGACAATATTCATTCAATTTTACAATTGCATTTTTATATTCTTCTTCATTTTTCGATCCTTGATTATATGAATTTACTAAACAGTCGTAAACATATTCAGCAATTTCATTTTTTGCTTGTTTTTTACTTTTACATTTTAAATGTTTATTATAAATTTTTCCATTTAATTCAACTGTACAATTGAATAAACCATCAATACATTGATGATTAAATATTAAATCAGATATTCTAATATCAGTATCTTTACGTTGGCAAAATTCATATAATTTAGCAATAGCATTTTTATTATCTGACATGAGATGTATGTACTTTAAATTTTTATTTTTTCTTTCATTTGTAAATAAAAAAAAAAAAATTTAAAACTTAAGTTTTAAAATTTATTATATTTTTTTAAAAAGAAAAAAAAAAATTTTTTTTTATTTGAAAATAAATTTTTATATATTATTCTTTAAATATATATAAAAATATGTATATTTATATTATTTAATAATTAAATTTTTTAATATTATTAATTAATTATTAATGATTTTATTTTTTACATAACATTAAAATTTCTTTGATATGAATGTGTTGCATTTCGCAATATGATATGGGGCGCATATTAAATTTTTGCAATGAGGCGCATAAAAAACAAATAAAAAAATGAAAAATTTTTTAACACAAATTATGAAAGCCACGTTATGAAATAGAATTTAAAAAAATTAAATAAATAAATAAAAAATATATATATAAATAAATGAATAGAAAATAAACAAATAAATAAGTATTTCTTTTTTTATTAATTACTTAATTACAAAAAAAAAAAGTAAAAAAATTAAAAAAAAAAATTTATTATAAAATTAAATATATTTATATTATTTTTTTGATAAATGAATAATAATAAATAAAATAAAAGATAATAAATAATATAACAGTATTATATATGTATTTTTATTAAAAAGACGATAACAAATAATAAATAAAAAAAATAATATAAACTTTAGAATAAATAATAGAAACAAATAAATAAATATTTTTTTATTAATTACTTATTTACAAAAAAAAATATAAAAATAAAAATTCATTATAAAATTAAATATTTTTATAAAATTTTTTTGATTTGAAATATTAAAAAAAATATTCAATATTATTAAAATATTAAATAAAAAATATAATTAAATAAAAAAAATATTCAAAAAATATTCAATATTATTAAAATATTAAATAAAAAAATATTGAAGAAATATTCAATATCATTAAATAAAAAAAATATTGAAGAAGTATTCAATATCATTAAATAAAAAAAATATTGAAGAAGTATTCAATATCATTAAATAAAAAAAATATTGAAGAAATATTCATTATCATTAAATCAAAAAATAAATAAAATATTATTAAAATACTAAAAAAATATTCAATATTATTAAATAAAAAAAATAAATAAAATATTATTAAATTACTAAAAAAATATTCAATATTAAAAAAAATATTAAATATTATTATCATTAAATAAAAAAATATTATTAAATAAAAAAATATTATTAAATAAAAAAAAAATTAATAAATAATTCTTTATATTATATTTTTATTTATTTAATTATTTATACAATTATGCGCCCCATTGCGAAATGCAACCTACAAATCTTTGTCATGCGCCCCATTGCGAAATGCAACATTGCGAAATGCAACTCTCCCCTTTGATATACGTTGTATTTATACTTTTTAAAATGACCATTTTTTTTTACTAATAATATATAATTATTATTATTAGTCCATTTTTTTGTACTAATAATTACTAATAATCATATAATCATTTACTGAGTGTAGCATTTCGGCAATGTACATGAAATTTTTTGCATTTACAGGTCCTTTACGCCACACTTCCATATTGTAAATTTATATAAATATTTTAACGCCACATTTATATAAAAAATTTTTAAGAGAGTTTATATGTTTATATACTAGTACTTGTATATTAAAGCATTTCTTATTTATTTCATAATTTAAAGAATTATAAATATAAATTTTAAATTTCACTTAATATTTTATTTATTTCATAATTTAAAGAATTATAAATATAAATTTTAAATTTCACTTAATATTTTATTTATTTCATAATCATAATTTAAAAAATTATAAATATAAATTTTAAATTTCACTTAATATTTTATTTATTTCATAAGTTAAATAAAAAAAAAAAAAAGAAATATTAATAAAAAGAAGATGCCACTAATAAATTGGTTTCATAAATCAATAATAAATAAAATATTGATTTTAATAATATAATAAATTTTTTATTAATTTAATTTATAAGCCACAATATAATACATTTAAATAATACGTTATTTTAATGCGCGATACATTTAAGAAATACATTGCCGAAATGCACACTTCCCAATCATTTATTATTATTAGTAAAAGAAATTCATAATTTATTATATTTTATTTACAAATATAATAAATTATATTATTTGAAAATGAATTACATTATTTTATGTCCAATCATATGTAATAATATTTTAGCCAATAATAAAAGAATAATTTTTGTGTATATAATGGCCAAAATTTTGTACATCAATTAAATTTCTCTTTAAAATTTATAAAAAAATTAATAGTAAATAATAATAAGATAAATTTATTTTTAAATATTATTAATTTTATTTATAAATTAAGAACTAAAATTTTTGTTATTTATTTATAATTTAATGATGAATTTCGCTCCTTAATTTTTAATAATGATGACATTTTTTAAATTATCACCAAGATCTCTGAAAATTATAAATAAATAAATAAATAAAAATAATAAAAAATATAAAAATGTATAAATAAATATGTAAAATGTATATTATTATAGGTATATTATATATTCAATTAATATATATTAATATTTATAATAATATTAAAATTTTAAGATGATGAAGAATTTTTTACTATATTATAAGTAATTATATGATAGTAATAAATAAACTACAATTCTCTGATTTAATTAAAAAAAAATAAGAAATAAAATTCTTGATAATAAAATCAAGAATAAATATTTTTTATTTAATATTATAAACTATTTTTATTATTTAATGATGGTCGTAATTTGCGTTTGAGTGATTAATAGTTGATGACACAACGCCTAGTGTCTTTATATCGTTATTAATTAATGATACTGCTTTATTACTGAAAATAATAAAAATATATATATTATTTTTTAAATAAAAAATATTATAATAAAAATACATATAAAAAAAAATTACAATGTGTATAGAAGTGTGTAAAAAGTAAAGTGTTTTTTTTTTTTTTTTTTGTTATTTTAATATTTAAATGTTTGTCATTATTATTAAGGTTGATGAAATTGATAAAGCTATTAAATATATTGAATGAATTAGTGTGATGAATTAAGTTTTTTGTTATTTGATTTTACTAATATATTATTATTTAATATTTATAATTAATTATATTAAAAATAAATTAAAAATTTTAGTATATAAACTGTTTTTTTTGTTAACTGTTTTTGTTTTTCAAAAATTTATTTTATGTATTATTAAAATTGAAATCTATTGTAATATTTATACATATTCTTATTTTGGTTTTTTTTGTTAAAATGACCGAAAATAAAAGGTATATCGAATTCCCAATAGAAAAATTAATAAAACCGCAACAGGATGACCGTGAATATAAATTAATTACTTTAGAGAATGAACTTGATGTGCTTTTAATAAATGATGTATGATAAATTTATTATTTAATAATTATATATAATAATAATAATAATAATATAATAATAATAATAATAATTTATTATTATTATTATTATATTATTATTATTATTATTATTATTATTATTTTTATTATTATTATTATTATTATTATTATTTATTGCTGTTATTGTTGTTATATTATTATAATTATTTTATTATTATCATTAATAAAATATGTAATATATATTTTATTAATGTTTGATTTAATAGAAAGATACAGATATTGCTAGTGCTTCATTATCTGTTAATGTTGGTTATTTAAATGATCCTGAAGATTTACCAGGTTTAGCTCATTTTTGTGAACATTTACTTTTTATGGTAGATACAAAAAAAAACCAAACATTTATATAACAATTTAATAATGATATAATTTTATTGCCCTTACTAAATTATTTTTATTCATTAACTATAATTTTTAAAATGTATTATTATTTTTATGATTATATATTTTTAAAGGGTACAGAAAAGGTATATAGATATTAACACATAAATAATAAAATAAATAAATTGAAAGTAAAAATAAATAAATAAAAAATAAAAATAAAAATGAAAGTAATAATTTCATAAGTCACAAAACATTAAACAATTTTTTATTCTATTTAATAATATTTTTTTCAATTTACAACAAAAAGTATCCTAAAGAAAATGAATATAGTGAGGTTAGTGAATTTTAAAATAATAAAAAAATTAATATTCTAAGATTTAATTAATTAATTATTGTTATTATTTTTTTACTTTTACATAATTTTTTTTTTTTTTTTTCATAATTTAGTACTTATCAAGTCACGGCGGTGGATCAAACGCTTATACTTCTGCTGAATTAACAAATTACTACTTTTATGTAGATTCCAATCATTTAGAAGGAGCTCTTGATAGGTAATTGTTTATACAAAAATTCAATGTTTTAATTTGAAATCTTTATCATCCCTTTCTGATTATCATTATTTATATATAATTTAAAGATTTTCACAGTTTTTCATTTCACCATTATTTGATGATTCTTGTACAGAAAGAGAATTAAATGCAATTAATTCAGGTATTATTAATATACTTGTAATATAATATATAATTTTTTTTATATATTTATTGCTTAAATTAGCTTATTGTTATAAATGTATATAAATCTATACTTCTATTCTTATTTATTTATTTATTTATTTATTTATTTATTTATTTATTTATTTATTTATTTATTTATTTATTTATTTATTTATTTATTTATTTATTTATTTATTTATTTATTTATTTATTTATTTATTTATTTATTTATTTATTTATTTATTTTTAAATGATATATATATATGATAGAGAATGACAAAAATCTTCAAGTTGATGAATGGAGACAAGAACAATTAAAAAAACTTTTATATCGTGAAGGACATCCAATAAAAAAATTTGGAACTGGTATTTTCTTTTTCTTTTATAATTTTGAATCTTAGATATTTATTATTAGTATTATGCTGTTAAGATTAATAATTATAATCTATTATGAATTCTAATAAAATATATATTATATATTAACTTAAACTATTTAAATAAATAGGTAATTTGGAAACATTAAAAACTATTCCAGAATCAAAAGGAATTAATACTCGTGAAGAATTATTGAAATTTTATAACAAATATTATTCATCAAATATAATGAAACTTGTTGTTTATGGAAAAGGTTCGATTTTAAATTTATAAAAATATTCTTAATATATTTAGTAAATATTGACATTTATTATTATTATTATAAAAGAACCACTTGATATTCTTTGTGAAATGGCTGTAAGAATGTTTTATAATGTTAAAAATATTCATGCTGTTCCAACTAAATTCCCTCCTGATACTATATTAAGAGAAGGATTAAATGTAAATTATTTTTAATATTTAACATTATTATATATAATGTTAAATTTTATATATGTATATTAATTATTATTCTATTTTATTTATTTGTTTGCTTGTTTTTTATAGAAAGTATTATTTTATAAACCAGTTAAAGATATGAGAAATATTGATTTATTATTCCCATTTAAAGATGATGTTGAACATTATTTAACAAAGGTACATAATAAATAATTTATGAAAATGTAATCAAAATTTTTAAAATATATTTGATTAATAATAATTTTTTATCCTTAATAAAAATTTAAAAATAATAGCCAGGTCATTATTTATCTCATTTAATTGGTCATGAAAGCGAAGGCTCAATTTTTTATCATTTAAAGGAAAAAGGTTAAACAATAATATAAAAATAATTAATTATTAAACTTAATTCTAAACCATTTTTTTTATTATATTAATTTATTCAAAAAAAAAAAAAAAAAATAGGTTGGGCTCAAGCCCTATATGCTGGAAGTATGAGAGAATGCCGAGGAATTGCATTCTTTTCTATTACTATTGAATTAACTGAACAAGGATATGGTATTAATTTTATATTTATATAAATCGTGATTTTTTTTCAATATGTTTAATATCATTTTATTTTAATTTAATATATATTAAGAGCATTATAAGGATGTTATCACTGTTATATTCCAATACTTTGAAATGTTAAAACAACAAGGAAGTCAAAAATGGATATTTGATGAAGTAAATTTTTTAGGAATAAAATAAATTAATAAAATATATAAATTATATATTAATGAATAATCATTTTTCTGTTTTTTTTTTTCTTTTCATATAATAATAATAATAATAATAATAATAATAATAATAATAATAATAATAAATATTATTTAGTGTAAAACATTAGATGATATCTCATTCCAATTTAAAGAAAAATCTAAACCAGTAAGAACTGCTAATGTTTTATCAAAAGATATGTTATTATATCCAAAAGAACATATAATTGCTGGCCCATCTTTATATTTTGAATACAAAAAAGAATTGATTGAAGAATTTACTAATAATTTAAACGCTGATAATTTTGTGTAAATATAAATATTAATATTAAATAATAATTAATAATTATAATAATAAAAATAATAAAAATAAAAGGTAATTAAATAATTTTAATATATATATTTATTATAGTCTTATAGTATCCTCTAAAAATGGTAATGAAGATATTAAATTCGATGAATTAGAATGGAAGAAAGAAAGATATTATGGTTCAGATTATTCGATTCGTGATATTGATAATGAATTCTTAAAAGTAAATATTACATTTTGAATTTATTAAATAATTTTTAATTTATTTTGTTATTAAAAAATATATAAATAATTAATTATTTATATTTATATAATTAAACATAGAAATTAAAAAATATTGAATTGAACCCTGATTTACATCTACCAACAGTCAATCCATTTGTTCCAAAAGATTTTAGTGTTGAAAAAATCCTAAAAGAAGTATATATAATAATCTTTCTTATTTATACATATATATATTACTTTATTTTACTTTATTTTATTATATTATATTATATTATATTATATTATATTATATTATATTATACTATATTATATTTATATGTATTATTTTTATAATAATAATAATTAATATAAAGGATCCATATCCAAAATTAATAACTGATAATAGTAATTTAAGAATTTGGTTTAAGAGAGATGATACATTCTTTGTTCCAAAATTAAATGTATTCTTTGAAATAAGATCGTTAGTATAATAATATTAATATATATATGTATTTTATAAATAATTATATACATGTACTAATATTATATATACATAAACATTTTTTTATGAATAAATAAAATAAATAATTAAAAAAAAGACCAATAGCAAAATGTTCACCATTAAATTATATGTATACAGCCATGTATCTTCAATTAGTAAAAGAAGCTTTAAATAAAGAATCTTATTATGCTGAAATTGCTGATACTAAATTTAATATCAAAGTTTCCAATGAAGGAAATATAAATGTAATTAAATACATATTTATTTATTTATTTATTTATTTATTTATTTATTTATTTATTTATTTATTTATTTATTTATTTATTTATTTATTTATTTATTCATTTATTTACTTTATATATATTAAAAAAAAAAAAAAAAAAAAAAAACAATTTCTAATATTTCTAATATAAAAATATAAATTATAAATTATTATAAAATATTTACTCTAGATTAATGTTCAAGGTTACAGTGATGTTATTGGAAATCTTTTAAGTATTATTACTAATTATCTTTTAGATTTCAAATTTAAAACTGAGGAATTCGATAACGTTAAAGATAAAGTAATTAAATATTATAATATTGTATTATTTTAATAAATATATCAGTATTATTTATAAATCATTATTAACAAATAATAAATAAAAAATAAATATTATACATATATATTTAATAATAATAAAGTTTATTAGAACACTTAAAAATTTCTCGATGGAAAATCCATATAAACAAGCGTTACATTATGCTCACTATATTTCAAGTGAAAGTATATTCTCTGTTGATGAAAAACTTGAAGCTCTTAAACGTAATTTTTTGTTATCTACAAACATTTTAAAATTAAAAAATTTTAATATAATAAAATGAAATTAAAAAGTTATAACTTAAATAATTTAATTAATATTATTAATGCATATTATATTTTTATTGTTATTATTTTATAGAACTTACATATGAAAACTTAAAAAGTTTCATACCATTATTATTAAATCAAATTTACATTGAAGGATTAATTCATGGTAACTGTAATAAAGAAGTAAGAATTAAATATTTTATTCTATTTATTTATTAAATTATATGTTTAATTTTTATCGATTTATCGATTTATTGATTTATTGATTTATTATTTTATTGTTTTTATTTTATTTGATTTTTATTTTATTTCATTTTTGTCTTATTTTATTTTAGACTGCCGAAAAATTAGGAAATATTTTTATTGAAAAAATTAAACCTCTTCCATATCCAGAATCACTTATTAAAAGTTCATTAAGATCATTATATTTAAAGAAAGGTAATCTATAATTATTTTTATAAACAAAATATAACATAAATTTTTATTAATATAAATCAAATTCATTTAAACAAATAAAATAAAATAAAGGTTTTCATGGTATATATAAAACCAAAGCATTAAATCCCAATAATGTTAACTCTTCAATTCAATATTCATTACAGGTAAAATTTAATTATATGATATAATAATAATAAAGTTTATAACATTGTTAAATTATATATAAAATTCATAATAATAGATTGGTGATATTGATGACCAAGATTTAAGAGTTAAATCTTACATCGTAAGACAATTGATGAATGAACCATGCTTTGATAAACTACGTACCAAAGAACAATTAGGTGAATATAGTATTAATATTATTTATTTTTTTTTTTTTTTTATTCTAATTTATTGTTATTATGATTATTAAATAATAAAATAGGCTACATTGTTTTTAGTGGATTATTTACAAGACCAAGAATTATTGAATTATATATAATTGTTCAAAGTGAATATGGACCAGATTATTTAGAATATAAAGTTGAGGAATTCTTAAATGAATTTAAGGTAAATATAAAGTAATTATATTAATAACAATTATTATTATTTCTAATGAAATATAAAATATAAAAAAAATTCAAATAAAGGAAACTATTAAAACTATTGATGATGAAGAATTTAGAAAGAATAAAGAATCAGTAATTACTAAATTACTTGAAAAACCAAAAAATCTTGCTAGTCAAACTGCAACATTCCTTAAAGGTGTTGAAGCTAAAAACTATGACTTTGACAGAGGTAATAAAAATTTTTAAAATATTAACTATTATGATTTAATATATTTTTTTTTTTTCTTTATTGTTTATTAAGTATAATAAATATATAATATATTAATAAATTAAATGATTAATAGACAAGAGAGATTCAGAATATGTCAAGAAAATCACCAAAAAAGAAATTATCGAGTTTTATGAAAAATATGTTGATGTTAAATCACCAGAACGTAAAAAACTCTCTATTCATATTTCTTCAAAAGGAAAAGATAATGATCTTGTAAAAGAAAAACAAAATGAAATCAATAGTATTTTAAATAATAACATAATAATAGAAGACGTTTATAGCTTCAGAAGAAATCAAAACTTTGGACCTTCACCAGTATCTTACAAACCAATTGATGAATATAAATATTAAAATATAATTAGATAAAATAAAATATTATAATTAAATAAAATAAAATAAAAAATAAAATGAACCATTATTAATTGATTAATTAATTAAATAACTAATTAATTAATTAATATTAAAATAATAAATCATAAAATAAAGTAAAATAAAATCTAAAATGAATTAAAGTAAAATAAATAAAGTAAAATAAAATATAAAATAAAGTGAAATAAGGTAATTATAACAATTAATAATAATAATAATAAATTAAAAAAAAAAAAAAAAAAAAAAAAAATATTTAACGAAAAGTAAAATACTTTTTATTTATTAAAAAAAATTATAAATATTAAAATAAAATGTAAAATATATTAAAAAAAAAAAAGGAATAATAAGAATAATAAATAAAACATTAAATAAAATAAAATAAAAAAAACATTTAAGAGTGTTTATTAATTATTTAGCTCAAAAAAAAAAAAAATAATAATAATAATAACAATCTTTTATTTATTATTATATATTATTTATTATTTATTATTTATTATTCATTATTTATTATTTATTATTTATTATTTATTATTTATTATTTATTATTTATTATTTATTATTTATTATTTATTATTTATTATTTATTATTTATTATTTATTATTTATTATTTATTATTTATTATTTATTATTTATTATTTATTATTTATTATTTATTATTTATTATTTATTATTTATTATTTATTATTTATTATTTATTATTTATTATTTATTATTTATTATTTATTATTTATTATTTATTATTTATTATTATTTATTATTATTTATTATTATTATTATTATTATTATTATTATTATTATTTATTATTATTATTATTATTATTATTATTATTATTATTATTATTATTACTATTATTATTATTATTTATTTATTTATTTATTTATTTATTTATTATTATTATTTATTATTATTTATTATATATAATCTATTTTATTTTTATACTTTTTTATATATCAATTTAGATTATATATTATAATATATATCACTATATATTATGTATAAACAATTATATTGTTTTAATAAAATAATATATTGTATTGAATATAATTTTAATTTATTACATGCCATAAAATTGTTTTAAACCATTCTTATGCTAATATATATTAAATATTTAATTAAGTATTATATATTATAATATATTATAATATATTATAGTAATATACTATTTATTATTTTTTTGTAAAAAAAAAAAAGTTTAATAATGATATAATAATATATGAATTATCCTTAAATTAAAATACAATCTTTTTTTTTGTATTTTTATAAATACTAACAAAAATGAAGTAAACAATAAATCGTTTCATTAAATATTAAATTCAATAAAGAAAATAAAATAAAATTTAAAAGTCAAAGTAAAATTTAATTAATAATAAATAGTAAAATATTTATTACATATTAATTAGCAATAAAAATAAGCATATAAATAATAAAGAATAAATACTATTATTAGTGTCTTTTCTTTATTTTTATGACATTCATAAATATAAAAATGATTTAATTTTATAGGTTATAAAAATTTACATATAAAATTTAATTTAATTTTTAATTAATAATAGCAGCAACAATAATAAATAATAATATTAATATTAATAATAAAGTGTCCTCGAAAACTAACTAAAACAAAAAACAAGATGTTATCTATTTATTATTTATGATAATTTATTATAAATTAATAATTATCTAATTTGTTTTTTTTTTTCTTTTTTTCTTTTAAAAAAAAACCATAGAAGTTTTTGAAAATATTTTATTTTTTGATTAAGGTAAATAAATTAATATTTTTTTTTATTCATATATTAATTTATTCATTGATTATTTATTATAATATTAAAATTCTTTTCCTTATTCCCCTACTTTTAAGATATTTTCAAAATAACAACGGTATATTAAGTTTTTTTTATATATTTTATACGGATACAAGAATAAATAAAATTCAAAAATAAAAACTTAATACACTTAAAAAAGAAGCAGTATAAACTTTAACTATTTAAATGTTTAAAACTAATAAAGAAAAAAAAAAACATAAAAATAATAAATATATCTGGAAGAACTAATGTTAAAATAAATTTATATTATTAATATTATAAAAAAAATATAAAAAATATATATAATAAAACAATAAAATAAAAATAAATACAAAAAAAAAAAATAATAATAATAATAAATAAATACAAATTAAAAAATAATAATAATAAACAGTAAATTATTGAAATATTAATCAATAGTAATATATATGTAATGATATAATATATTATTTGCATATATGAAATTCAATCTTATCAATATAATATTTCATTAATAACCTTTTTTAAATGAAAAATAGAATAAAACCTTTTTTTTTTTAATAAAAATATAAATAATAATATTTCCAATTAATAGTTAATATTTTTATTTAATTAAAAATTTTTCAGTAATAAATCAATTAAAAATTAATTGTTTAAAAATAGTAAAATCATTAATAGAAAATTAAATTGCTATTCGCATAATATCAATAAAAATGTCATTATCAATAATTCAGTCATTTCCATATAATATAATAAATGAAGATGATGATTCTGACATTGTATTGACCAATTTTGTAAAAAGGGATATGCCTTTTGTGTATACTATAACAGAAATAAATAAAGCGAAAATAAAAAAAGAAAAATGTGAATTATACTATTTTGGCGATAGCTTGAATTTTGAAAATGTTATCGAAGAAGATAAAATTTTTGATTCAAGTGAAAGTTTTAGCTTAAATAATGGTCAAAAATCTAATCAAAATAATTTCTATAACTCTAATAAAGATATAGATACCTATAATATTAATAATTCTTTTGATGAAGATGAAGATTTTGATTATGATGATGATGTTGTTTATGAACTTTTGAAAAAAATAGGTCAATCTACATTGAATCCAATATTTTTTTATTTTTTAAAACCAATGCTAAAGTTAATTAAATCATATGCACCTTCAAAAGAAGTCATAAAAGATTTAATAATTTCAAGTAAAAAGAATAAAAGTCGAGAAATAAGGAATATAACCACTGTAAATAAAATTGATGAATCACTTTTTAATAAATTAAGTTCCGAAGAAATTGAAAGATTTAATTGGTATGGTTATCCAATGAATGATTTTGATGAAAAGTCAAATATTCAAGTTAAATTAAAATTAAAATTAAAACCAAGTGATCAATCTTTAAAAAATAATCATGAAGTACCTATTGCCGAACCTTTTGTTAATAATAATCAGTACCCAAATTATCCTCATTATCTTAAAGCTAATAGTATTATGGATGAAAATGAATCAAAATCAAACTTTCTATTTCAAAATAGAGAAATAAATTATACCAATGATTATGATTCATCAAATTATCCTCAAACTAATATTAATAAAGTTAATGATAATATAAACATAAACGATAAAGAAAATCAAATATATTTATCACCCAAACAAAATAATGTCATTACTATTGTTAATAGAGATATTAACTTTAACGATTCTAATTCAAATTCTAATATGATAGCTTCATTATTAAATGAAAATAATGAAGAAAAATCTTTTTCTGTAATTAAAAATACAAAATATAATGAATCATTTATAAATAGTGTTAAAAAATTAAATGAAATAGATAACCAAAGCTGTACAAGTAGTAGTAGTAGTAGTAGTAGTCTTCAAAACAGTCCAAAAAAGATAAATAAATTATATCATGGTTTACCTGAATCTCCAATTAGTATAACTTCTGAATCTAGTGGTAATATTAAAGATAATATACATTTAATAAAAGTTCAAAATAATAATCAAGTTTATAATGAAATTGGTTCTGATTCTGATTCTGAACATGCTTTAAATGCTTTAAATTCACTTCATAATCAAAATATGTCAGAATGGGAAATTTTAGATAGATTATCATCAAGTATTCTTGAAAAGAATAAATCTCTATTTGAGAATGAAGAAAATATTATCCAATTTAATAGAAAGTATGGTCTTCCGAATAAATTAAATGATAATAATATAAAAAACGATAATGAAATAGATTTAAGCAATGATGTAAATGAAGATAATATAAAGAATTCATCAAATACTTCTTCAGCAACTGAGTATAATGAAAACGATTTAATAGATAATCTTTCATCTAATAAGCCACCAATTTATACATCAGGTAAAAATAGTGAAGCTCAATATATTAATGATGAATTAAAAGAAAAATTAAGATATTCTCAACATATAAATCAACAATATTTAAATGAAATTGAAGAAGAGGTAAAAATAAAAAAATCATTTATATATTAATATAAAATTCCATTAATTTTAAATATATATAATATAGCATATATTTATTTATATAATTAAATTAAATATATTTAATAATTAATTATTGTAATTATTATATTTTTTAATATATATATATATATATTTTTCTATTTATAAATATATATTTATATGAAAATATATATTTAAAAGTCAAACAAAAGAAAAGATTTAGAGGATAAATTATTAAAATCAGTAAATGAAGTTAAAGAATATACTAATGTTATTACTGATATGGAAGGCTTAATAAAAGATTATTCAAGTTCACTTAATGCCATTACAACTATCAAATCAAATTTATTTAAACTTGAACAAGAAGCTAACAATTTGAAAATTGAAAATATATCTTTAAAAGAAAAGCATAAGCAAGAAAAAGAAGAACTTGAAAAAGAAAAAAGCAATTTAATATATTTATTAAATCAATATAAATTTAAAGAAAGTTCAGAAATTGATAGTAGTAGTGATGTATCGATAAAATCTATTTCGAGTAGTACTAAAAGAAGAAATTCTTTTGATGATAATATTTTGAACAAAAGAAAAGAAATTGAAGTCATGGAAGGAAATATTAATAATAATAGAAAAAGTATTATTTTATTCAATGAACAAATTGAATTTAAGGAAAATGAAATTAACAATTTAAAAAATTCGCTTGATGATCATAATAAAAAAATAAGCTTTTTAGAAAAACAAATAGAGAAAAAAGATAAAGAAATATTAAATTTACAAGATGTTATTAAAGAAAGTAATAAAGAAAGACAAAGAGAATTAGAAAATATAATTAAAGTTGAAATTCCTGAAAATTCAATTAATCTTGATGAATATGAAAATTTAAAGCAACAACATGATGAACAAAAATCTCAGCTTGATATTTATATAAATGAAAATAAAAATTTACAAAAACAACAAAAAGAACAAAAAGAACAATTAGAAGAGTATATTAAAGAAAATGAATCATTAATTACTAGTATTAATAAAGAAAAAAATATTAATAATGATTTAAAAAAGAAAAATATAATACTTAATAAATCTGTAGAAGAAATTCAACAGAAGTTTGATAATTTATGTAAAGAATATAAAAATAAACAAAAAGATTATACTCAATCTATAACAAACTATAATGAAGAGAAAAAAGCAAACCAAAAATTAGAGAATCAAATTAATGAATTAAATAAACAACTTAAAACAGAAAAAAGTGCAGTCCAAAAAACTAAAAATGATTATAAGAACATATTAGATAAACTTAATAAAACACAAGAAAAAATTAATACAAAAGAAAAAGAAAAGGAATCCTTAAAAAACCAATTAAAAAAAGAAAAGAAAGAAAAATTACAAAGTGAAAATAAATGGAAAAATGTTTTAAAAGAATTAGAAAATGAGAAAGAAGCTAAAATGAATAATTTAAAAATATTGGAAAATGAGAAAAAGTTAAGATTACAGAGTGTTAAGGAATTAGAAAACAAACAAAATGAAATTAATAATATAAATAAAGAAAATAATGATATTAATGACAAATTCAATAAATTAGAAAAAGAATATGATAATATCAAAGATCAAAATACACTCTTAAATGAAAAGTATAATAATTTAAAAGAAACAAATCAAAAAACTATGGATGAAAAACAAGAAATAGAGAATAAATATGATGAATTTGTAAAAGATTATCAAGAAAAATTGGATGCCTATCAAAAATTAGAAGAAGAGTTAAAACAAAAATCAAAATTATATCAAGAAGAAAAAGAACATTATGATACTACTATTAATCAATTAGAGATTAAGCTAAATGAAACAGAAAATAGTATTAATGAAAAAGAATCACACTTAAATGCATTGAAGAAACAATTTGATTCGGAAATCGAAAAATATAAACAAAATGAAAAAAAATTAAAATCTGTAATTAAAATTTATAAAAAGAATTCTGAAAATATTTTAAAATCGCCAAATACTAATCAAACAGAGTTTTCTATGATTAAATATGAAGAAATTCAACGTAGTATGGAACAATCTAAAAAGGATTTAGAATTAAACCAAGAAGAAATTGATTTATTGAAAAATAAATTAAAAGAAGAGCAAGATAATAACCTAAAAATTCAAGAAGATTATGAACAACTTTTAGAAAAGTATAAAAAGGAAATTGCTAATAAAGATAATGAACAACAAAATGGTAATAATCAACCATTAGAAGTAATGAAATCAAAGTTAAAACAATTTATTCAACGTGAACAACTTTTCCAAAAGAAAATTCAAAAATTATCACAACAACTTCAACTTGAAAAGAAATCTCGAGAACAAGCTGAACAAAAATGTAAGGAATTTGAAGCAAATGGTACTTCAAATGTTATACCAGGAAACGAAGGAGTCAGTAAAATTAAAATGGAAGAATTAGAAAGAATTGTGGAACAATCAAAAAAAGATCAACAATTATTATTGGAAGAAATTGATTTATTGCGTTCCATGCTCAATAACAATTAATATATATAAAAATGCAAATAATTTTTAATCTTTCAATTTTATCTGTATTTCATTAATAATTAATAATTTATTTCAATGACAAATAAAATAAAAAATAATATTTATAATAATGAAAAAAAAAAAATTATGTTTATATTTATTATAATATATCATTATCAGTATTAATTATAGATTTTTGTTTAATATTTATATAAATATAAACAATTAAAAAAAGTAATAATTATTACAAATATATATGTTTTTGTCGTTAATATATTATTCTTTTTTTAACAATTATTATTAAATATTATTATTTATTTTTATTTATTTATCATCTTTTAAAAAATATAATTAATTTTTTTTTTTTTTACGACAAAATTATATATATTTCATATATATATATATATATATAAATTCAAAAAAAAAAAATAAATAAAATAAATAAATAAATTAACAATAATGATAATAATAAAAAATCAAAGTTATTATCAATTAATATTAATTTGTTAATTAAACTTTTTATACAACACTATATATAAATAATGTAATATAAATTAAAAATTTACATTATCTCTTTTTATTATCAAAAAATACAAATTAATAAAATAAGCAATTAATAATTTATTAAGATATTTATATTTTAAAATAAAACAATTTGTGTATGTTATTTTATACAATATATATAAAACATTCAGACAATAATTCACACATTAAAAAAAAAAAAAAAAAAAAAAACTTTTTCTTTATATAAATACAGAATATATATATCTAAATATAATTATAAATTTTAATATTTAAAATTATGATAAATTATTTCTTTTTTAAATTTTATATTAATTATTTATAGACCATCATTTCTTTATTTTTCTTTATATTTAGATTTAGACCAATATTTATTTGTTACTTATTATTATTCTTTATTAATCGATATTATAATCTAATCCTTATATCAATAAAATAATTAATATTTAGTTCAGTTTTTAAGTTGATGAAATTTTATTATTATGAATTTTCTTTCATAAAAATAAAGTGTTAATAAGTCATCTTTTTTAATTTTTAAAATTTTAGAATAATCATATAATTATAATTTTTTTTCATTTTAAATTTTAAATTCAATAATTATTATTCATTTCTTTTTTTCTTTTATTTTGACTCTTACATATATATTTATATATATATATATTTTTAATATTAAATATCAAGTTAATTATTAACTATTATTGAATATATATTCCCAAATTAATAGATAATTTATATAAATGATAAGAATACTATATTTATTTTAATTATTGTATAATTTTTTTTAGAAAGTATCTATTTTTTATTTTCAAAACATCAATTTAAATAAAGTTTTATTTAATAATATATCAATTAGATAATATCATAATAGAAATATAGATATATTAATAAAAGAAAAAGCAAAAAAATAAAAGAAAAATTTTATTAATTCTTAATACTAAAAATTTAATAATATTTAAATATTATTTTTATTTTGTCAATAAGTTATGTTATAATTGATGTTTTAACAAAAAAAAAAGATGAATTAATAATATCATTTAGTCTCTTTTCATCAATTGTATTACATATAATATTTTTCAGTACAACTAGAATTAATTAAATAGTATATATTTTTTGATTTAAATTAAGATATTATTACTTTTGTGATTTGAGTAATACAGTATTTAATAAAATTAAAATTATTATATTTTTAAGCATTCATATTATTCTTTGTAATATATTTTTAATACAGAGAATCTCATTAAAATCAAATATGATTTTTTTTTATTTCATATTTTAAAAATCATTTTATAAAGAATATTAATATATATTTTCATTATATTATAAATACATTGTAATATATTTAACTTTAAATAAATTAATATAATATTATATATTAAATATCCAATCATAATATTAATAATAAATGGATGATTCAAATACTATAATATGTATTTTAAAAAAAAATAATTACTAAAATTTAATATATAACAAGATTTTAATTAGTATAAATTTACATAAATCCATATTTCTTAACTTTTTTTTTCAATAATTATGAAGAATATTAAATAAAATAATTATATAAAAAATTAAATTGAAAAAGGTCATAAAAGAAAGAAAATAGAATTTCATTGGACATTATATTCAATATTCATTCATCAAATAAATAATATTTTTTTAAAAATATTAATTTAATTTGTTATATTTTAATACAATTTTTTAATTTCATTTCAAAAAGATAATTTAATTGATTAAAATGGTAATAATTTAATTTTATTGAATTAACATGTTTTTAATGTCATTTACTTTTATATAATCAATTTTATTATTTAATTTTGTAATAATTTAATAATCAACAAAAATATTTGATAATTTCATATATAATAGGAAGTAAATTTTATTAATAATTTAATTCATTAATTATTTTATAATTTAAAAATTATAATTAATAATTGATTATTAAATGAAATTATCTTATTCATAATTTAAAATAATGAAATAAGTATTATAATAGTAAAACAAAAATTAATAAATTATATTGTATTTAATGAAAAAAAGTAGTATTTGATTAATTATTTTTTTTAAATAATTATATGTATAAAAAAAGCATTGAGCTAATATTTTTTTAAATAATAAACCATAATAATAAAAATGTTAATTATAGAATATTATTTTCAATAATACTTGTAATAATTAAATAATTAATATATAAAGATAAATTTTTAAAACATTATAATTTATTATTAATAATAAATTCATACATTATAATTTTAAAATGAATTTTAAATTATTAAAATAGCCTAATAAATAATAGAAATTAATAAAAATTCAAATAATTTTCTTTATAATTTTGCAAATCCAAAAAATTAGAAATAAAAAAACTAATATTTCATAATGTTATTTTATTCTATTTTATTTTTTTATATTAAAATAAAAAAACCATAGTCAAGTAGAAAAAATAAGAGAACTAGAGATGATTTAGAATCAACCTCTAGTCCACAAATGTTAGAATCTCAAAGTTCTCCCCCACCAACAACTGACTTAGAACCATTTACAGAAGATAGTGATTTCGAAGTTAATGAATTACCTTCAGAATATCAGGAATTACCAGATGATGATGAGTTAGAAAACGACGAAGGTGTTGATTTATTTGGAGAAAATATGGAAAAGTAAGGAAGATATATTACTTTATTTATTGTCACTAATAATTTATAGACTTATTATAATATCTTTTTTTTTTTAGAAAGAAAAAAAGATATTATATTAAATTATATTTAAAAATTATCATTATTTTTTGTTTAAATATAAATTATTTTTTATTTATAATAATTTTATATTTATTATTGTTTTTTATTTAAATGTATATTATTTCTTTATATATAATATTGTTAATAGAGATTATCGAGAAAATGCTCGTAAAGATCGTTATGAATCTGATAATATTGATGATACAGAATATAATGAACTTGATATTGGTGAAAGAGCTATAGTAGATGCAAAACTTAAAAAAAGAGATAGAGAAAGAGCAAGATTAGAGGGACGTCTTCCAGCTGCATTTATTGATGGTATATCTATATATATAATTTTTGATTTATTTTAAAGAATATAAAGATAGAAATTTTCACTGAAACTTCAATTAATATTTTTAATTTTTATTTTAATTTTTAGATGATGAAGATGATTTAACATCTACATTTATCAGAAGAAGAAGACATCAAGCTGATGAAGCTTATGAGGATATGCTTGTTGATAATGAAGTAATTAATATTAAATTATTGTTTTATTATTATTTTTATTATTTATTTATGATTTAAATTGTATTAATTTATAATTATATATTAAAGATACCAGCACCATCATTAGAATCATTAAAGGATATTAAAGGTCATTCTCTTGAAGAATGGATTAGTTTAGAAGGTCCTCGTCAAGCAATTAAAAGAGAATTTCATGATTTCTTAACTACATTTATTAATGAAAAGGGTGAATCTGTTTATGGTCAAAAAATGAAAGAAATGTGTGAAGCTAATGGTGAAAGTTTGGAGATTTCATTTGAACATCTTAGTTTTAAAAAACCTGTTTTATCTGTATTTTTAGCAAATTCACCATTAGAAGTTTTAAAAATTTTTGATAATGTAGCATTTGAAGTTGTTAATTCTATTTATGAAGGATATGAAAGAATTAAAAGTGAAATTCATGTTAGAATAACAAATTTACCATCAAATGATTCTTTACGAGATTTAAGGTAATTTTATTATATATATATAAACGTAAATATATTTAAATTTGATTAATAATAATAATAATAATGATAATAATAATGATAATCAATAATAATCAAATATTTTTACTTAATGATGTTATATATATATATATATATATTTTCAATATTTAAATATATTATCTTAATATTTATAGACAAAATCATTTAAATTGTTTAGTAAGAGTTTCTGGTGTTGTTACTCGTCGTACAGGTGTGTTTTCACAACTTAAATATGTAAAGTATGATTGTGCAAAATGTGGAGCTTTAATTGGACCATTTTATCAAGATACCACTAATGAAATTAAAATTAAAAATTGTCCAAGTTGCTCTTCAAAAGGTCCATTTAATGTTAATTCAGAACAAACTATCTATAGAAATTACCAAAAAATGACTCTTCAAGAAAGTCCTGGATCAGTTCCAGCAGGAAGACTTCCACGTCATCGTGAAGTTATTTTATTATGGGATTTAATTGATTCAGCAAGACCAGGTGAAGAAGTGGTAAAGTCATCAAATTTACTTTCTATATAAAAATTTTTTAGATTTTTTTATTATTATAATTATATTATTTATTTATTTATATATTTATTTATTTATTTATTTATTTATTAAATTAATTTTATAGGAAGTAACTGGTATATACCGTAATAATTTTGATGCTGCTTTGAATACTAAAAATGGCTTCCCAGTATTTGCTACAATCATTGAAGCTAATTATATATCCAAAAAGCAAGATATATTTGCTAGTTTCAGATTAACAGAAGATGATAAAAAGGAAATATTAAAATTATCAAAAGATGAAAGAATTGGTAAAAGAGTAAGTTAAGTTAATAATATTGATAATAATAATTTAATTAGATAATAAAAATAAAAATAAAAAAAAAAAAAATTAAATATCTATTAAATTTAGTAATTTTTTATTAATAATTATTTTTATTTATTTATTTATTTGATTTTAATTTTATATAATATTATAGATTATAAAAAGTATTGCACCTTCAATTTATGGACATGAAGATATTAAGACAGCTATTGCTTTATCTATGTTCGGTGGTACTCCAAAAAACCCTTCTGGAAAACATAGAATTCGTGGAGATATTAATGTATTAATGCTTGGTGATCCAGGTACAGCTAAATCTCAATTTTTAAAATATGTTGAAAAAACTGCACATCGTGCTGTTTATACAACTGGTCAAGGTGCTTCTGCTGTTGGTTTAACTGCTTCAGTAAGAAGAGATCCAATAACAAGAGAATGGACATTAGAAGGAGGAGCTTTAGTATTAGCTGATAAAGGTGTATGTCTTATTGATGAATTTGATAAGATGAATGATGCTGATAGGTAAATAAAAATGATAGTATATTACAATATTTATAAATTATTATTTAATAATATTAATTTTATTTTTATTTTCTTTTTTATATATTGTAATATATGATAATATATATATATATATGTATATGCATTTTTTATCAAAAAAGAACGAGTATTCATGAAGCTATGGAACAACAAACTATTTCTATATCTAAGGCTGGTATTGTTACTACATTATTTGCACGATGTGCTATTATAGCAGCTGCTAATCCAATTCGTGGAAGATACAATTCACAAATTCCATTTTCACAAAATGTTGAACTTACTGAACCAATTCTTTCGCGTTTTGATGTATTATGTGTTGTAAAGGATAATGTTGATCCATTAGCTGATGGAATGTTAGCAAAATTTGTAGTTGATAGTCATGTTAGAAGTCATCCATTATTTGTTAACGATGATATAGAAGAAGCTGGCGAAACTGTTGATCCAGATGTAAATATTATTTATTAAAAAACAAATATTCTTAAAATATATATATCAATCATATGAAATTATTATATGTTTTATTATTATTATTATTATTATTATTATTATTATTATTATTAGGAGTAGTAGTAGTAGTAGTAGTAGTAGTAGTAGTAGTAGTAGTAGTAGTAGTAGTAGTAGTAGTAGTAGTAATAGTAGTAGTAATAGTAGTATTATTATTTAAATAAATATTTATTAATACATTATATATAATTATATAAATATTTAATAATGATTAATTATATATAGATTATACCACAAGATTTACTTAAAAAATATATTATGTATGCAAGGGATAAAGTTCATGTTAAAATAGGATCAATTGATCAAGATAAGATTTCAAGTTTATATGCAGATCTTCGTCGTGCTTCTATGGTTGGTGATAGTATACCAATTACTGTAAGACATTTAGAATCTATTGTTCGTATGGCTGAAGCTCATGCACGTATGCATCTTAGAGATTATGTATTACCAGAAGATGTTAATATTGCAACCAGTGTAATGTTAAATAGTTTCATTAATGCACAAAAATATTCTGTTACTAAATCTATGAGAAAGGTATAAATTACATATATATACATATATATCTATATATATTAAGTTTAGTTTATATTGAAATATTTTATATAATAATTATATAATATTATATAATTATTTATATTTAGATTATTTTGTTATTTATATTTATATTTATATTTATATTTATATTTCATATATTTATTGATATTAATTTTATTAATTTTATATAAATATTTTATTTATTTATTTATTTTTCTTAAAATTTATAGCATTTCGCTAAATATATAGGCTATAGTCATGATAATGATGAATTATTATATCATATCTTAATCAATTTAGTAAAGGAACAATTACGTTTATACAGTTATCGTGAAGGTACTTCAGAATTACCAAATGATGTACAAATTGATTCAGAAGTTTTTGAAATGAAGGTAAACTATAAAATTAATAAAATTAATAATTTATTTATATAACTATAAAACAATATATTTATAATTAAAAATATTAATTATATATATTATAATTATTTTTAATAATTTTTTATAGGCAAAAGAAATGAACATTCAAAACGTTCATAGTTTCTATAATAGTAAAATCTTTAAAGAAAATGGATTTAAATATGATAGTACTAATAAGTATATATTAAAGGTTTTAAGAGTTATTTCCAGAAAATAAAAATGAGGTTGAAAATAGTACTTTTTTTGTTTTTTATGTTTTTCTTTATAAAGATTTTTTTCTTTTTTATTTTTTCTTTATAAAGATTTTTTAATTTTAACATCTTCAATAAAAATATCAAAAAAAAAAAAATATTATTTTTTTTTTCTTTTTATTATAATTTTTTTTCCATTATATATATTTATTATATAAACTATAATTTTCTTATTTATAATTTTGTATTTAATAATTATTTTTATTTCCATTTAACATTTAAACAACATATTTAAAATATTAAATAATCTTTTTTTTTATTATTTTGAAAGTATTAAATATATATAAATATAATATTAATTTTAATAAAAAAAGTAATATATAATAATTAAATAATAAAAATCAAGTTTTTCCTTTTTTTATTTTATTTTATTTTATTTTATTTTATTTTATTTTATTTTATTTTATTTTTATGGTTTATATATATATATATATATATAAATTAAAGATTAATTATATATGCTATGAAATATTAAATAAATATTTAATTTCTATAATGAACTTTTTTTTTGTGTGTATATAGATATATGTATAATAATAATAATATTGAATAATTTAAATGAAAATATAAAAAAAATTTATAAACGAAAAAAAAAAAAAATAGAATTTTTAATAGCAAATTTAGAAAAAGAAAAAAAAAAAAAGTTTTTTAGTGTAAATAAATAAATAAATAACTTATTAATATTAATATTATTATTATTATTACTATTATCAATTGTTATTGCTATTAATTATTTAGATAATAAAAATATTACTTTGCCATTATATTTATTTGATGTTAAACATTAATACTTAAATTATTTTTATCATTAAATTTATTTTTGTTCCTTCTTCTTTTTGCTAGATGATTTTTTATCTGATTCTTCTCTATTTCTTTTCTTTGATTTATCCTTCTTTGATTTCTTTTCTGATTTATCTTTCTTTTCTGATTTTTCCTTTTTAGATGATTTATCTTTTTTAACCTTTTTACCATCCATATTATATTTTTCATATCTTGACAATGATTCAACTAATGGTTCATTTTCTATATATATATTATTTTGAATTATAAATAAAATAATATTTATAAATTAAATTAATATATCTATTTTCTATATATGTATAATATATCATTCATTTGAATAATATTTTAAATATTATATAAAAAGAATATTCTGCAATTAAATATAATACCAGTATTAAAACCATATGGAGTAAAACTCATCGATAAACCTTCTGGTTGCTTACGAATTTGGAATGGTGTATCTTTAATAGCAGAACCAGCTTCCTTTAATTCATCAGTACTTGGTAATTTTTCCATTGGTTTAACAACAAAGAAACGAGAAAATGGTTTATTCGCTTTTAATCAATAATAATAATAATAATAATAATAATAATAATAATAATAATAATAATTATAATATAAAATAAATATTAATAAATGAACATTCAAGATAAAATTTTGTTCATTTATTCATAATTTTATTATAAATAGAAATATAGATTAATTTATATTATTTTTTTTTTATTAAGAAAATACTTACATATAACTAAAGTACCATCATCATTCTTTTCTTTATGTTCTGGTATAATACAAGATAATTGAGCCATATCACTATTTTGTCTACTTTTTTTATCGCTAGTAGCATCAATTTGGAAAATACCATATTCATTTTCTTCATTCTTCTTTTTACCTTCAACAGTAATTTTACTTAAAGGTTTATTTTCGTGAACATTATCGCCAATTTTAATAGTTAATCCATCAAGAACACTATCAGGAATCTTTTATATTATGAATATATTTGGTTATATTTATTTTTATTATAAATTGTAATAACAAATTAAATATTATTTAAAAAGAAATTAATATTTTTTTTAATGAATAATAAAATAACATAAATTAAAAAATGAATCGTTAATTGAATATTTATAGTGTATTGTTCTTAATTACATCAACTGGTACTCTAATAAGGAATAATTCTTTATTTTTCAATTTTGACATTTCAAATGCAGATGATTTTTTATTTATGAATACAGTTTCTTTTTCATAACCATAAGGTGGTTTATAATTGCTATTAAATATGATATCATATGTAATGATTTATAGAACAAAAATTGATAATATATATAATTTATATATATATATAATTTGAATATATAAAATTTCCAATATATAATTTTAATTTTATATATTTATTATGAATTTAAATAGTAATAATAATAATAATACATATAAATAAATATTAATAAATTATTATTAATATTCAAAAAATAATCAATTCTATTATAATTCATATAAAATTTAAATAGTAATAATTGTAACAATAACAATGATATTTAAAAAAAAAAAAAAAAAAAAAAATCAATTACGTGTCAACATTTCTAGTATCACTTTCAAAATCACTGTCTGAATATTCACTTTCTGAACTTGAGATTGTTTCCTATAAATTATATATTTAATAATATATTATTGAAATAATAGATTAATAATGTATATATTAATAAATTTAGCATACAATTAACATTTTAAGAATTAATATATTATATTCTAAATAAAAATTTCATTATTATAATATATTATATTTCAAAAGAAATTAGATTTCAAAATTCTACTTAAATAAAATTCTGAAATCTGATTTCTTTTGAATTATTTGTGATTTATTTAATTAGTATTGAAAATTTGTATTGAATTTCATATTGAAAATTCCAATTTAATGATTAAAACAACCAATATAAGCAATAAGCAAGAAATATAACAGTGTTTAATTTTAATTAAATAATTAATTTAATTTGAAAGATATTATTATTAAATTATTTCTTTTTTTAATTTTTTTTTTTTTTTTTTTTCTTTTTTCATTTTTATTATCTGTTTTTATTGTTTTATTATATTATTTTAAAATGTTTTAAAATTTGATTGTATACTCATTATTTTTCTTCATCTTATTATATTCAATATTTATAGTTATTATTATTATTATTATTATTATTATTATTATTATTATAAATTTATATTATTTATTTACTTTAGACAATTCTGTAGACATTTTTATTATACAAATTAAAAGTAATAGTAAAAGGAATAAAAAAAATAATTCTAAATTTCTAATTATATATTCAAAATAGATAAATTATTTTAAATATATTATAATTATACAAAAAAAAAAAAAAAAAAAAAAAAATTAAATATAAAAAAATTTTATGATTCTTTAGTTTTGATTGGATAATATAATAAAAATCTTTAAAAATAATTATTATAAGAATTTTTAAAAATTTATTAAAATAAATAAAATAAATAAATAAATAAATAAATAAATAAATAAATAAATAAAAAACTATATTGTTAATTAATTAATTAATTATTCAAAAACATGAAAAAAGACTTTGCTTTGATTTATAATAAAAGAAAAAATTGAATGTCATAAATATATATATTTTAATAAATAGATATATCTTTATTAAATAGTTATTTTATTTCACATAATAAAAAAAAAATTTTATTTTATAATTTTTTACTATTTATTAGACTATCTATATGAATAAAATAGAAAAAAAAAACTTAAATATTTTTGTATTATTAATTAATAAATTGCTTTCTAAATATTAATAAAAAATAGAATAAAATGTTTTTTTTTTTTTTTTTTTTTTAAATTAAAAAAAAAAAAAAATCTCACTTTATATATTTTTCTATTTATTTAATCATATTTTAATATTTATTATTGTATAAATTGTTAATTTAATAATTTAATAAATAAAGTATAGTAATAATATTTTGTTTTGATTTTATTATTAATTTTTTATTTTTATTTTTGTTATTATCTTTAATTCTTTATTATAATTTTAATTTTAATTTTTTTAATTTTTTTTAAATTTTTTTTTTAAATTTTTTTTTCTTTTTTTTTTTCTTTTTTTTTTTTTTTTTTTTTCTTTTTTTTTTTTAAAATTATTATTTTTTTTTATTATTTTTATTCTTATTTTATATTATTATTATTATTATTATTATATTTTTTTTAATATATTTATTATATAATATTTTTATTACTATTAATTTTTTTATTACTTTATGAAATAATGAATGAATTGTTTTCGTTGATTACTAAAATAAAAAAAATTTTTTTTTATGAGTTGTTGTGTAATTTTTATTATTTATCTTTTAAGTATATTTAAAAGAGTATTTATTATTACATTTTTTCGTTTAACAATGAACTTTTTTAATAGTATTTATTTTGACCATAGGTATTATTTGGTCTTGCATATGTATTTTGATTATTGTTATAAGAATTACTGTATGGATTAGTACCATAAGCTGTTGAACTAGCTGTACCATATGGACTAGAAGCATATCCATATGGATTTTGCATACCTTGAGAAGTACCATAAGTACTACTTTGTGGTGGTGGTGGTACAGAAGATCCAGGCATATTAGTAGTTGCATAAGTTGGAGTTTGTGGATATCTTTGATATGGTGATGGATTACTAGTTGAAGGAGCGGAAGAAGAAGGTGGGTATGGTGCAGAAGTAGGTGGTGGAGCAGAAACAGATGGAGTATTATTACTTCCATATTTAGTGTTGGAAGTGGCGTAAGTTCCATAAGTTGGTGGTGGGGCAGAAGCATACATATTAGTTGATGTACTTGATGCTTGACTTACAGGTTGATTAGACATATTGCTGGAATAGGAATTAGTCTTTTGATATGAAGATTGAGTACCAGATGCACCTATGTTTGAAGGTGTAGTTGTAGTATTAGTTTGATTAGTTTGTTGTGGTGGTGGATAGGTGGTAGTTGGAGAAGCATAAGTTTGAGAAGTTATAGAACTAGATGGTGGTGCTTGACTTGATTGTGATGTAGTTACAGATTGAGTGAAATTTGATAAAGGTGGTTGTGAAGTTAAAGTAGGACGAATTGAATTTGGTGTTTGAACTAATGAACCTTGATATTGAGTTGAACTTTGAGTTTGAGCTTGAGTTTGAGCTTGAGTTTGATCTGCTGGTGGAGCGGCAGCAACATTATTAGAAGTATTAGATGTTTCAATTGCTGGTGGTGCTGATGAAACAGTTTGATCAACAACAGCTGCGGTTGAAGAAGTTTCTATAATTTATTATAATAAATTTAATAAATATATTATAATAAAATAGATATTATTTATAAAGATTTATTATTCTAATAATAATAATAATAATAATAATAATAATAATAATAATAATAATAATAGCAAAAAAAAAAAAATAATAATAATTAATTATAATAATAAGAATACCTTCAGCTGTACTTTTAGCAGTATTATTTTGATCACCAAGGAATTCAGATAATTCAGCATTTGAAAGTGGTTTAAGTTCTTTTTCAATTTTATCTATAATAATTATTATAATAATAATTACAGAAATAATATAATAATAATGGTAATAATGATAGTAATAGAAATAGTAATAATAATAATAATTAAAAATTAATATATGAAAACAAAAAGGTTATTAACATAACACTATACATAATATATAACATAACATAAATAACATTTATTATTTTAAAATAAATATTATTCTAGAAAGTTAAAATTACCCTCGACTACAACATCTTCAACTTTAATTTTTTCTAATTGTTCAATGATTTTATTTAAAGTATCACGAGAATTTTTAACAACTTTTTTAATTGATTCAAGTGATTTTTTTTCCAAAGTTAAATTTGAAATTAAAGACTTTGAATTAACTGGAATAGTTTCTTTATCATATACATGAACTTTTCTGTTAAAAGAGTGCATAAAATTATATCAGTATTAAAAATATTTTATTTTTTTCTAATATATTATAATTTTAATTATTTTATATTAATTTGTATAATTACAAGCAAGTAGAGAAAGTTAAAGCATGACTAATATCAATATCACTTTCAAGACAAATTTGGTCGCCTTCATCATCAACATATTTTAAAACAAGATTATTTATATCACTACTTAATTGTGATTTCCATACTCTTTGAACAATGACACAGAGTTCATCATAGCTAAATATTGAAGTAATAAGCAGTTTTTTTTTTTTTTATTAATAAAAGATTAAAATTAGAATTAGAATTATGAAACTTTATTATATTTTTAAATAAGTTTCGTACGTACGTTAATTCCCCTAAACTCCTGTTCATTGGAATTCTTTTGATTTCACCATCACAATAAAATTTTATAACAGTTAATGCACTCATATTTTATTTTAAATATTTCTATTAATGATTAAATAATAGATTAGAAAGAAAATAAAAATAAATTAGTTAAGTAAATATAATATTAAAATATAAACAATTATTTTATATTAATTGAAAAAAAAAAAAAAACTTTTTTTTTATATATTTTTTATTTATATATATATACATTCTTTTGATATTATTAAAAATAATTTTCATAAAAATAGAT